>JAQGAA010003807.1:0-10336 GCA_034696425.1 Isotoma viridis
TCTGCTCAATTCAATCATCTTTTCTGTAAAATAAGTGAAAGTAAGAAAGAAAGCGAAGTAATCTACAAAAATGATATTAATTTGCCGTTTCTGTGTAATTTCTGCTATAAAATTTTATTTAGATCCCCCCCACCCTCTAGACCGACTAAATGAACCCCACGGGGTATTATTAGCAAAAATATGTACATTTCATGGTATTGCTTGTAATTTTTAAGTTTAACAAATGTTTAAAGAAAGTACTAAATTATAAAAATTGTATATTTTTACGGCTGTTTTCAAGTTGGTTCATTAAAATTTTAAAACTAAACTAAGGATAAGGTAATTGTGAATTGTAAAATAAACTATAAAAACCTGAACTTTGGTTTATTTTTTAAATAAAGGAACTAGAAATCAAAAAGTTATAATCATGAGCACATTTATTTTTATTCTAAGAAGTACAAATATTGACTCGTTTCACTTTCTCTGGTAAAAACCCGTATAACAAATAAAACTACGAATTTAACAATCAAATTGAAATGAATAAACCTTAATTAATATTCTTTTAACAAACATTTGTTTAATTCATATCTTATAGTTTTTTTAAAAATAATTTTGAAAATTTTCCTTGAAAGATTTAATTTTTTTTTTTGTAAATGCTTTTTGGTCTTCCTAAATATTCTTTTTCTTTTTCTCTTTATTTTATAATATTTGGTAACTGCCGTATTTACTAAATACAGCTTGGCTTATACTATTTTTATACATCCGTTTAAACTTAATTAATTTTTTCTGTATAAAACTCATTTTTTTACATTAAAGACAATCTTTAAGAAGAATATAAAATATAGCATAATATCTCCTCAAGCATAATATTATAATTCTCCCTGTAATAGTAATTTCACACAGACGAACATAATAACATAAATATCATTCAGAATCAAATTAATAAAAATATGAATTACTCAATACAACAATCATTTAGCAGAAATATGGATACATTTTAGTGTGCAACAATTATAAACAACAATTGATAAATCTTGCACTTGGTACAAAGTACAATCTAATAGCTTATAAGTACCAAAAGTTATATTACATTATCTGTCTATACTCATATAATAATGTTACTTATCTTTAGGTACACACACACTACCCAATTCCTCTAATCTGTTGCACCTTGATTGCATCCTGCATTAATTAAAAGTCTACTCACGTGGTATAATAATTACAATACAAAAATCAACATATAGTTATTATACCACAAATAAGTAATGTAACAAATAATGCAAATATACATTAGTCATGCATATTTCGTTACGTATCAATTAGTAATCAAATCTCAGATGCTCATCAGGTAATACTACTTACACAGACACACACATACATGCATAACCAATTTAACATTTATCATTTATGTACATACGATCGTCTCTCTCACACAGGTCGAAGTTTATTTCACAGAATTCATTCACTCACTAAAGGCTACTTACTACTTAGTAATAATCTTTAAGATGCATTCAACAGCATCAGGATAAAAAAACCACCATTTTTCAACACAATTAGCTTAAGAGAATAGATAATAATAATAATAATAATAATAATATATATGAAGTCGTGTATTTACATGTTATATTGTACAGTCTGAAAGTTTACCCACTTTTGTATAAGTAAAAGCTGCTACCTCCATTATAATATAAAAGAATACTTTGTGTGTCTTTGTACATTGTACTACTGTATTATATAACAGATTACTACTTGTACAAAAAGAAAAGAGTTTCTGTAATATTTACTGAGTACTGTACTGTTGCATATAATTATTATTAAGAGGTTTCATCACAACTCGTTTACTTGTCTTTGATCTCATTTAATTTAGAATCATCCTTTTGATCCCAGTAGTCCATAATGAATTCTGAGGCTAAGGAGCCTAACATTTGGCATGTGCATTGATTGACTGACACTTCTTTTTCTTGAAGGACGGAACCATCTATGACTCGAAGTCCTTTGGTTCCAAATACCCTGTGGGGGGTTTAATAAGATTTGAGATTTTAATGTGAGATCTGGTTATAAAGGAGTAAAAGCCTGTCGTAATTAATTTATGTTTTTAATGGGTACCTTAGAAAAGAGTCGACTACAGCTATAGGGTCGTTGGTATCTTTTCCCATTGGAGCTGTGGCACAATACTTATAGGCAGTGGCTGTAGTGTGTCTTCCAAGACACTCCCAGTAAGCGTCACTCTTAAAAGGAACTTTTTCACATCCTGGGAAAGGTATTGGTAACATCTTTCCATGGACTGATTGAAAGCTTTTTGTTTCCTCGACGAGTTTAACAGCGAATTTGATTCCTGTGTAATAAATTTTAGGTTTCAATTATTCTTGACCTTTTTTGTCCAAGGGCATATTGTTTATATGAGGAGTTTTTGCTTTGAAGGATTTTTAAGGATTGAAATTCATCATGTTTGTAGGATATTGTTTAATCCCACGCAAAGATTAATTTATTTAAGCTTTGACTACATTTAGGATCTTGCTGTGGGCGTTAATCAGGAAGAATAAACAAGATAGCTTTAATCTTAGAATTTACTGTCAAAACATGTCTATTATCATTAAAATCAAATTGATCTACTCCGTAACTTAAATTCTTGTTAGAGATATACTTAATCTTGTGGTTATCCAAGTCATGTCAGTAATCATTTCTTAACTATATCAAAAATACTTAAAAATTCTCAATAAACTCACCATCTACAAGAGTATCAACATCTTTCTGATCCTGAAGATACTTAGGATCCAAAAGTGGAGCACTGTAAGGATCAGCATCCTTAAGTCTCAAAGTTCCATCTCCACTAGGCTTGGGTAACGTAACAAGCTGAAAGAAGTTATCTTGTCCTTGCCACATTTTATAATAACTTCTAAGAATCTCTGTCTTCGTATTAATAGAGAGTCCCATATCTCTTTCAAATCCATCATCAGTAGAATGAGCCAAAATATATGTAAAAACATCAGGATGCTTGTATCCATCTTCTTTAGCCACTTTACTCCTATATGTGTACGTCCCTTCAAGTCGAGTAGATGCAAAAGGTCCAGTTCCCAATGTTAAAAATTCTACTGCAGAGGCTGCAGTAAGATCCCTAGGCATTAGGAAAGATTTCCCTTCGTCAACAAAAAATGGGCCAATTAAAGCTCCATATTTGTCTTGCAAATGTTCCCCAACAGGAAGGTCAAGGATTGGTTTAATCTGTTAATTAAAAATGAACATGGTTTAAGGTAACTTGCAGGTAAATGACGTCAACTTTTAAAGCATAATATTGCATGTCTCACACCCTAAAATGTTTCATAGCAGGTGTGATTTTGATTTAAAGAATTAAAAAAGCTTTACAGTTTGAGTACAAACACGTTAAACTACAATACATGGTTACCCCTAGGCAAATTATTTAAGCAGTTTAATTCGGATTACATAATAATAATATAATTCAATGTGTTTATTTTTTCTTTATCTTTCTTATCCTAATTTTTAAGGGTTGTGAGCACGGAATCAGCTTAGTGAATCGAAATCTCTTTAAGAGTTGCTTTTCGTCACAAGTTCATTTTTATTGTGGAAAGGTACAAGGTCTTTAATTTTTTGCACCTTTTTTAACATTGGATTCAGACAGAAATGAATTATTTCTGTTTGAATAATAATAAAAATGCGATTGTTAATTAATGAGTTATTGCAGAATGTTAAATCGTTAGTATGATATTTTTAAAATGTCTGGCTTGGGTTTGATACTTGTGATGAAAATCAGTTGCATCCATCATCATAAAAAATTAATCAATTACCCCAATTTCTTCAAGGTGTGTTTTAGGCCCGATGCCAGAATGCATAAGAATTCTTGCAGATTGAATTGATCCAGCGCTAAGGATTACTTCTTTTGTTGCTTTTGCTGTGTACATTTTTCCATGTCTTTCATATTCTACTCCATAAGCTCTGTTTTCTTCTCCGGCTACTAAAACCTGTGTAAAAAATGAAATCAGTGTCATTGAACATTTTCTTAGGAAATTTGCTTTTGAAAAATGAACTAATTAAAAAAAATGTATAAAATTTTATAAAAAAATTACAAAAATACAAGTTAAATGATTTATAAAAAATACCTTTTTGACAAATGCATATTTACGAACTGTCAAAGTAGGTCTATCAAGAATTGGCTTGATATATCCACTATACGAATCCCATCGGCCTCCTCTCTTCTGATGGAAGTCCATCGGAGCGAAACCTAAAGTTTTAACAATTAAAATAAATCAAATTTAAATGTTCAATTTCTTATACATCCTTTTAATACGACTTCCTGTAACAAATAAACTATGCACACAAATTAAACACATACCTTCTGTGATAGGACCATCTACATTAGGATCCCTGACCTTGTATCCTAACTCTTGACCAGCTTTCATAACAGTATCGATGACAGGACGAATGTCACCTTTTTCAATTGACATCCCCCCACCTTTTCCATGTAAGCCGCCTTAAAATAAATTAGGAAAAAAAATTGTTTATAAATTTTGTTATTAATAGTTTTACTAAAAACAGTATTTATTTTTAAGCCACAAGGATTTCTACCTACTAATTTTTTATTATTTAATTTGCATAATATTGTGCATAATCCCTTATTAGGAGAGAGCATGTAGGTTAGAGGAAGGAAACAAATTATATTTTGTAAAAGATTCTACACAATAGGAAAGACAGATTCACATCTTGAGTAATTAGTTCCAGTAATTTTCTTAAAGCATACAATTTCTTCCTAATTTTAGAACCAAGGTCGTTTGAATACCACCACTTACCTTTAACGACTGCCTTAAACGTAGTAGTTACAAATTTTAAATTAAACTTTAAATCTTATTAAAAATCACCCAAGAGGAGAATTAAAGTAATTGAGTTTTGTCTTTGTAACACGGACTTGTTTCATCTTATTAAATTGAAATGCATCAAACGAAGTTGCCTAATTCGTGACATGTATAATTTTCTTTATGTTTAATAGAATTAAGAACTAAATACATGTTTAAAACTCACTCTACAATCATCATTCATTAAGTTAAAGCATTTTATGTAATATTTGCCTACACACAGCAGCAGAGCTCGTTGAGTAACTTGTAAATATCAAAATTCATCTCTTGTACTTTCATACAAAAACCAGAAAGTGATTTGTACTGCAGAAAATGTGCATTTGTTCTTACTTATTGCTTTTTATGTATTATGCAAGAACCTTCGCCTTCCTTAAAAATTGCTAAAAACACTTAAAGCAACTTTTAAGCATTTATTGCCAATACTACTTGTATCATTTTGGCTTGATTTGTATTATTTCCCTTTATGTGCATTATTGGCATGTTCTCTTTCATAAGGATTTTGCTATTTGGGAGTATTGATACGTTATACGGTAAATTCTCCAAAAAAATATTGATTTACTTACTTTCATCGAAATGCCCATGATAATCCTCCAGTTGTTTGTAATGTTTTTGAACATTATATAAATTCCACACAGGATTCCCTGTTCTATCAGCAATTTGATCAAATCCTTGAACACTTCCTCGGATATAGATCATTCCATTTATCAAGCTTGAGCCCCCGAGACCTTTACCCGCTGGCCAGAAGGTCACCTAATACAATAATAAAAATCATTAAAAATATTACAATTAGAATTCTTTAATTTATCTTAATTTTGCTATCACGACTTTTACACATACGATGCGTCTGACTTGAAAATAGAGCATTTTGAAGATGTAAATTTATGTAAAATAGTAATTATTACCATAATAAAACTATATTGATGTCACGCATCACATGCAAAATCCATCTAAAGTAATAGTTAATTTTCTAGAATACTTTGACAGAACAGTCCATATCTCTATCATCAATGCATTTTTTTAGTAATAAAAAACCTACATCTACATTAATTAACATGACACACACCAGACACCCCAAATTTTTTACAAAATTCACTAGAACCTTTTCAGTCTAATAAAAGTTGTTGGTTCGGTTACCTATTCTAAATGACCCTTTACTGTTTTACTACTTTCGTTGCATGTTGCTATTTTTGACTGTATAAATTAATTATCATAATGATATTCAACATGTTTCATTCGATTCTAGAAAACGTGCTATTTCTATTTGAGTTCATGACTAGAATTTAACATCTTTTTTCTTCAGCTGAATTTTCAACAAGAAACAGTTGTGGTTTTATTTTTAATAAGAACAAACCTAAGACCAACCTCACGTGGACCTCATTCTATACATTTGTGACAACATCGCCTCAAATTTTTCAGGAAACTTATTTGTATTTTTTAAACAAACGAATTTTTTTGTCATTTACCAGGTAAAAGTAGGGCGTCTAACGAAATTGAAAACGAGTTGCATTAACAACCTAACTACATAAAGAATCATTTTTCTCATTCTCAACAGTATTATATGTACCGTAGTCATTCATAAGAAATGGAATAAACGAAATCTTTCTGGTTGTAGTGGTAGTAGTAGTGTTGTGACTGTGAGTAAGTAACCCATTTTACATTTGGCTTTGACCAACACCAACACTACTACCACCACTACAACAACTAACAGCTAAAAATCTTTTGATATCCCAAACTCTATCAAGTATGATGCCACTTGTACAACGTGGTTGAATTTGTTGATGCAATGCACTTTGATTGCATTATCTTATAAAGATTTACACGATTTTTCTTGATTTTTTATTCTCCTCATTCATAGTTTCCTACAATCTTTGGCAGATTATTATTTTGTTTTGGTAAAATATTTGGCTGTGAACTCGTAAATTATGAAATGCAATATTATATGTGTCAGTATTCCATGCTTGGGTTTCCATAATTGATCATTTTCAAACTTATTATCTTGATGTTTTTTGTTATTACATTTCCATTAGCTCCAAACGAAGAGTTTTGCTGAGGGACAGTTCGATACCTCCAGTCATGAGGGTATCGGTTTTGGTTATTGAAAAACATTACAGGAACATGGAGCATAGGATTGTGGAAATTTCCACCAGCTTCAAGAAGTAGAACATTGTAAGTTTCAGATAGTCGGTTTGCAAGAACACATCCAGCACTTCCAGCTCCAACTATTTAAAATTAGAAATGTGAAATCAAATTAAATTATAAATTCTTATTAGTCTCTGAATTTTGATTATTCTTTAAATTTAAATTTATTTACCTATAACAAAGTCGTAAGTATTGGCACTACTTTCTACAGCCATTTGCATCTGATCTACTCTAACATCCATCCAATAATTCATTAAAAATAGTAAGGATAAATGATTTAATATATATTCCATCGCTTGAGTGAAAGCACTAGCGGATCTTGATGCGGGTCCGAGATTCATTTTGCTATTTGTATTTATACCGACACTCACAGAAAAATATAAAATAAACTAGATTTTTTTAGTTTTTTAAACTAAAACTATGTTTTTTGAAAACTTTTAAATTTCACTTCACTCTTTATAACAAACATTCGCTTCTTAATCCACAAATAACTAAATTATCCAAAACCCGGTGAAATTGCAATCAAATTACAATAAATGCTGGTAAATCCCAAATAGAAAAATCCAGATGACCTTGCGAAGACAATAAAATACAAACTTTTTAAGCAATCATGGCTGAATGTAGCCACCGAAACAAATCCTGTGTACCATTGCAAGCCTAACAGTAAAATAAAAGAGTGTTCAAAAGTCATCACACATTTTAACAAAAGTTTACAACTTCCATCAGAATATTTAATGCATACACATGAAGGGGACAGCTTAGTAAAGTACGTAAGGGGAAAAATCAAAACAAATTATTTAAAAGTATTTCATAATCTTGGGGTGAGATTACAAGATTCTTTTCAAACAAGTAAAAATCTCAATACCTTTAATAAGCTAATTGTCTTATAAGTTATAACACACAGAACACAATGTCGAATAAAGTACAGAAGGGTACATATATTTTATTTATTATACAAATTCCATATTATCATGGAGATCACGCTATGCAATCAGTATATTTAAGTAAACTTTAGCATAATGTTATGGAATTCCATCCCTTCATTTTAAACTTGAAGGGTTATGGGGTATCTTCTGGGGTTTGCCCTCTTGAATTTTGATAAACTTAATTGTTCCTTGTGGCTGTGGCTTGTACCATATTTTCATTTTGATGATAATACCTAAATTTTAACAATATAAATCAAGAAAATAGGACTCTCCTTATAATATCATATTGAGTACGTGATCAATGATCATCAAATCACATCAGAATATAATAACAATAATGCATCTAACACTTACCCTTTTCATTGTTTAGAGTGCATCTTGTGCTTTTTTACCCCCAAAAGAGAACGAATACCTTTGCACGTAGTAGTAGTAATAGTTATAGTTAAACAATTGTAAATACAGGTACACACACACACACGTATACACATGGATGTACACCGTAGTAGTAGTAATGTTGGTTTGTTATGAGTTTAAAAAATTCTTCTGTGATGTGATGTGCCGTGCTGATATAATTTTTTAGTGATGAAAGTGAATGGACCTCAAAACAAGGTTAATGGTTACGCTAACTTGTCTGACGAGTCTTATACACAAAGTATATAGTAGATGAAAATCCATACTGATCATTTTAAATAAGAGGTACACACAGTACAGAAACACAATATAATTTAGCTTCTGGTCTGTGAAATTCATTGTTTTAACAAATTATCTCTTATAGAATGATATAATATACATAATAAGTGTATACATTCTATCATCATAATATAAGCTAAAATAGTCATCTATCATTATATCATATAATATAAAGATATGCTGCTGCTGCTGGTAGAATGACCCATATATAAATTTTTGTAAATATTTGAGTTTATTTTATATACAGTATCCCTTTTAAGTAAATGGGTAAGGGTGAATTAATGAGATTGAGATTGGCATTATTATTAATCGTAATTTTTTTTAGCTAGAATTGAGATTGGAAATGGATCTTAATGTTATGTGATACAACATCTGCTTCTGTAATAATGTTAATAATAATTGAAAGCAATTTCATAGAATCTTACAGCAGAGATGTATACAACTGGTAGTTTAGTAGTAGTTTTGTACCAGAACTACCTTTGAGTTGTACTTGCTCTAAATTTTAAAGATATAATTAGTACATTTTCTAGATTTTTAGTGGTTTTACTAGTTGCTCATGAAAATCAAAATATTATTTGTATTTCCGGTATTGCATAGTAAATATAGTGTAAAAAGTGGGAAGGCAAGGTCTAAAGCTGATGTTGGTAGATTTTTCATACTTTTTGATATATGATTCACACTAGACGCATATAAATTAGTTGAGTAATATCATCTGCCATCGAATAGGTAATAGCACATGCTAGTCTCGTGCTCAAATGGCTTATTCTGTTTGACTTTTTACATTACAACTTACAATTACTTAATACATAGGAACCTATACTGTTTAGTTTTTTTAACTTTACTTGTACTTTTAAGGACTCGTAATATTCGTATCAGTTAGCTATGATTTTTTTTCTATTAATATTTAAAAATAGTTAATATAAATTAACTATTTTTTATATTAGACTCCTTTCATATTTACTTTTTTCTAGGACAAGAATGTATAGTTTTAACGGTGTCCCAGACAGAAATGGCACAGTGCATGTGTCATTTTTGTAGACATAATATAATTCATTGCGTATTAAAATGAAACATTTACTAGTAAAAGCTATCTTAGTTATTCTCATTATCTAATATCTTCTCTATATCTGTTTTTATATTATCTTGATGAACATGACTCCAATGGCCATGACCATTTTTATGACATTAAATGTAAGATGTTGTACATTTTCAAGAGTTAACTTTCTTTAATGTTCCTAATATTTTCTTTTGAAATGGAGATGATTATTGAAATTCCTGTGATTTTAAGTGTCAAATTAAAATATAAGTAATATAAGAATCTTGTAAGTTTGACAAAAAACTAATTTAATTAATTTTAATTTTTGGTTGATTTTGGTTAACACACGTTTAATTTTGGTGTTTAAATTTTTACCACTTCTAATGTAGATATGAATACAACTGGCAAGTTTATAGTTAAATGGTTTAAATTAGAAACAAATGGAATTCATGTAAAAAATAATTGGTATTTCAAACAATAACCAAAAACGCCTAAATATTTAGAGATAATTAACTATTCAGTAGGTAAAAACCTTTGCGACTAAAACTACTCTAGTTATTTATAAATTATCTGCACGAGTTCCCATTTAAGAGCAAACAATTTAGTAACTCGTTTCACACTCTACTAGTGATCAAAATTACACTAAAAAATTATCGATTATGACTAAAAAACAAAAAATATAGCTACTTTTTTTTACATAA
>JAQGAA010003808.1:0-10334 GCA_034696425.1 Isotoma viridis
ATTTAAGACTTAATTTGATTTGAGTTTTTGTAGTAAGAATATTGCGATTACTTTTTCATTTAAAAAACTTGACTCTTCCGAAAACAACTGAATCTTGTTTATTAACCCGTAACCAATTCTTAGTTAATTAGTAATTAGTTATTCTCATTAAGACAAAACAGTGAGAACCAAAGGATCAAATAGAGAGCGATACATACAAAGAAATAATATTAAAAATCACCTTCATCTTAACTTTTTTTGATTAATTGTTAACAACTTGGCTAATAAGAGTAAAAGCATCGATTAGCTAATTATTACGTAGTTATGTATAAAATAATTGAGGAAAGAAAGAGTGCTCAAAGCTGTTGCAATTTATGGCAAGTTCATAATTTTTCCGACATTTGTTGTGACACCCTTTGGTGCTTACTATATATAGACGAAAGTCATTTTTAATGATTCACGGTACCAGCCCCGGTGCTACTTTACAACCTTACTTTTATGCTGAGATTACCGTATATTTGCAAAAGCCAACAAGGAGTAGGTCGGTAGTTCCTCCACCAAAATGCTTTATTCAGTTCAGACCAATTTAATTTTTTAAACTGAGTTTTTGAGATTTAAAGGGAAATTTTTAATAATACGTTTTTAAGAGTCCACAGATAAGATACACAAAACCAAAAGTACGCAAAAATTCATAAAATTTAAAAAGTAAAATTATTCAAGATGAATATTTAATCTTCAGATTGCAAATTTTTACCACCCATCAATTAGCAAATGAACAAATAGAATCTATATTGTAATGATTGTTAATTAAAGCAATATTATAATTAGCTAATTAATAAAATACTCTTTGATCTTTTTGAAGTATTAATTAGAGTTATGTAAGTTGCATTAAAACCGTATTTCTACATTAACTCCTCCACAGTGTCGAATTTTGATAAGAAGATTTTTCAGTATGTTTCAAGTTCTATGCTAAAACTTATTTTCCAATTATTAATTGAGGTTTTGGAAATAAAAACAGTCTGATGACTTTAATTGGCACTGAGTGGGTGTTTTAACTGTAGGAGGTACGGTGAATTGTAATTTTGAAAAATGTTAAAACTCTTAAAAGTATTGCCTAATGATTTAATGTAGTTAACTATTAGTTTTAGTTTATATTAAGTGTTAAACTAATTTTCTTTAACTTGTGATTACAGTAGTTGCTTTATGTTTCTATATATTATTTTCTGCTGGATGTTTGTGAAAATAAAACCAATTGTGATTAAATTATTTATTTTGAAAGAAATCGTAATCAGTAGAATAACATGATACCTAGTTCAATTTATTAGATTTTTTTGGGTGGTTATCCTAAGGTTTACGGTTTTTATAAAAGAATGGCTTTGATTGAATGGAAAACGAAAGGCATAAAAGTTATTGATAAACAGTTTGTGATTTTATTTGGGGGTGTTTTCAGAAACATCGGAAGGACGTGTCAAATTTTGATAAGCAGTTCACCCTTGAGAAATTGGAGTTGACCCCAACTGATAAATTATTCATGATGAATTTGGACCAGACAGAATTTCAAGGATTCTCTTTCCTCAACCCTGAATATGTTCAACACATTTAAATTTACTCCAAGAAGGGTCATTACATAAACTAACATAAAACACTTGAAAATACCCTATGAAGGAGATTTACATAAAGAATAGAGTAATTGTGTCCCTAATAAGCAATCCCATTTTATTTTGTTTCTTTTAGTGTCAGACTGTAGATTTATTTTTCAGCTTCTGAAACTCTTATTTTCAACATTAAAACAAAATTCTCTTTGAAGTTTTTAGAATTGAAAGTTCAGCTCAATTTATTGATATTTTTTGAAAAACTACATTCCGTTATAACAAGACTTTATTAAAAAAATAATATTGGCTGCATTTTAATTAATAATTATTATTGCTCCCCCCATGCGAGAACAATGTTATGTGTCAAATAATTTAATGAATAGGTTAAATACTCCAAAAAATGTAAATGTTAAAAAATGTGTATGTAACATTTTGAAACTTTTAATAAGTGTAACCTTTGACCTTGTGTGCCATATTTAAAACTACTACAACTTGATACGAATATTCCTCGTAAAATCTTTCTTCATTCTCTGCCTTTTAATTGTTTTAGATTTTATAGAAATATTTTAAACTTTATCAAAGACATACCTAATTAATTAATGCAACTTGAAACAATTCGTTATAATGACCTTTGAGCCCGCTGTACACAAACATAAATTGTAATTTTTGCAGCAAACCTCATTTAGCAATTTAGCTCTTATACTTGTATTAATAAGTGGGCATTCTTTACTTTTAACATTGAGAGATAGGGAAAAATTAGGCCCAATATGTGCTAGGAAATGGAACAGTCATGAAATGTTATAAAATATGACGAGTGTAAGAAGAGGGTACTATGACCATATGTGGTCAGTTAAGGTCAATGTAGAACTTTCTACAAGAAATGTATTAGCACTATTAGCAGTGCCATAAACTCTTATTCAAAGTACATGTGAACTTCGAATCTTTTGAGAAACCTTTGTAATTTAAATTGTAAGTAGTAATAAGTAACATTAATTTTAAAGATAATTAAAAGAACCGTAGAAACTCTAAAACATTAGACTTCATTCAAAAAACTCCAACTAAAGACATTTATAGACATTATTGTTTAAATGTTTAATTGTTGTCTACGATTTTGGAGCTTAAATTAATTAAAGTATTCTTAAATCTAGAAATAAGAGGATGATCCATATACTATACCACTTTTACCTCATGAAATTATCTCAAAGTTTGAAGTTTGAACTAACTCGGTCCTCTCAGCAAATGTTTAAGACTTATCCCATAAATTACCTATAAGTATTTTAACAAAGTCTATGAAGAAAATTTATTAAATCCAAAATTCATTTGGGCTATTCAAAAGTGAAAGGATTCATAAATCAAAAAACATATTTTTTAGATCTTAGATTAACCCGTATAAATGGCCCTAAATTTAAAAAATTTGTAAAACCTTTAATTTTTTTAACAAATTGCAAACTTTTATTTCTTAATATTTTAACTTTTTAATAAATTGTAAACTTTAATTCTTAATTTTAATTTTTTAAATAAACTTTAAACTTTTAATTTTAAATCTTTTATTTCTTCTAATAAATTTTAAACTTTTATTTCTTAATATTTTAATTATTTTAATAAATTGTAAACTTTAATTCTTAATCTTTTAATTTTAAAAATAAATTAGTCATTAAATTTTTAACTTTGCATTTTAAATTGAATTTTGAATTTTTAAAGATTTTGTCTGGGGACTTTGGAAAATATATAATAAAGTTAAATTTAGCTAATTAATGACATAGGAAATAGATTTAAATATAAAATGTAAGAATTTTGATGTTGACCTTTGCTCTGATAATGTAAGGATGACTGTATGCTACTAAAATTCCGGCCTGCTATCACTTACCACCACCAACCAATGATTACAAATTATTGGATTGTATTCAATCTATTAAAAATGTCTGCTCTAATTCTATACGATGTCAATGTACTTGTGTTTGTTATGCTATGATCATTTTTCCAACGTTCGAATCATTTTTTTTTAAATTTTACTGTTGGTTAAAAGTTTTAAGGAAAATGGACTTTATTTTATAATTTGAATTTAATTAACTGTCGTGTTTTATAATAATGGTTAAGTCAAAATTTGTAGATGAAGAATAGACACACCCCAATTTGGATATAAATTCATGTAAAAATCTAACCTGAAATAAATGAACATGAGCTTTGTTCCTGAATAATATAACTTTTATTTCGTTTTTGAATATCACAAAAATAAAAAAATTACACAGCTTATATGGGCTTTTTAAACTTGTAATTGCACTTAATTTCCAATTCATGTGGCAAACCTACTACGATTGCTATCAAAAGGTTGCCAATAAAATTCTTACGAAACTTTAATTTCCTCCTTAATGTGACTATTTTAAATTCATTTATCAAACGTGCAAAAATATGTATTCTTTAAGAATTGTCTTTCATGCCGTAAAGTTTCAGATAATGCGAGAATTTCTTTCAAAATTGCATTCAAATATTAAACAATCTGTACTAAATTCAACAAGTAATAATTAATTATTAAAATAATCATTTTCAGCAAATTAGACAATTAAATCCAGATTTGGATTAAACAAAATGTGTATTAAATAACTTGCATGATCAACTTTACTCTTTCAATAGGAAAAAATAAGAATGGTGAGTCTGGTTTTTGCTTAACTTTAGTTAGTTTCTTACTGGTTTATTGAAAAACCTTTACTTTTTATGCCTTGCGCATAAATCTTATAATATAATCCAATGAAGAGTTGCCATTTCAAGAATTCGATTTAATTACTTTGACTTTTCTCTCTAAGGTAAATTAGAGAAGTCAATCTGAGGAGGAATACTTAAAGGTCTCCTATCAAAGTCTACATTAGCTTCAATTGCATCACTAAAAAATCCACAATTTCTTAAGAAAAATTGTCCACTTGATGAATGCACCCCACCACAGATATCCATCCGATTTTGAGCATTAGCCGTAGCATCTGCAGTAAACCTGGCCTTCGTCAACTCTGTCCAAGTCCCTTCTTGAGCATCTCTTGCCCATTGATTTCCATAAACACAAAGTCTTTCCACGTGTCCCATTTCTGGAATAAAATTTTCGGAAAATGAATAAATTCCTTTGAGGTAAGTAGAGTCCTTTGGCTTTCTAAAGCTAGCAATAAGCTGCCACCCTAGAGGATCCCCAGCAGTGTTTGAAGGGTTAAACCACGCTGTGTAAATTGTATTGTCCTCATCAAGGGGCGTCGCATAAACTAAGAACCGATAAGTCCTTTGAGCTACCCAGGGGTATTGCAAATAAGATTGCCCTCCTGACCCTTCATCCCCAAACTCTCCTACAATCACATCTGGGCCTTTTTTCAAAAGCTCGATTTTATATTCATCAGGAATATCCCCAGGGTTATCTGTATTCCATGCTGACCATATGGAAAACAGAATCCTTCGTTCAGTTGAACTATTTACTTGCATTCCAAAGTAGCCCCCTTGAAATCCTGCGGCACAGAAATAAGCTCCAATGACATCTTGATCCTGAGGAACTAATAACTCAGTGTAGAAGTAATCATAGTTTGTCCCTTGATCTTTATTTGGTAAAGTGTAATTGAGATGAACTGACGGACCCCTACGGCCGAAGTAGAAGTCTTGAGGGTCAGCCACAAACTTGACACATGTTGAATCTTGAAACCAATTTGATTCGGGTATTATAAGAATGTGCGAAACATCAGCGAAATGATCATGAGTTTTAGTGAGTCCTTGGAGGTCAATTCTCATGTAGCCTTCTAAGGGTAGAGTGAACGTTCCACAAGGGACCAGTTGAAATTGATTTCCTCGTAAATCAATAATTGCTTCTTGAGCTTTTCTGTCATTATCAGGGCCTTTTAAATATCTCGAAGGGACTGAACCCGTTGGAGTAATTGTTAATTTTATCCGGCTTCCACCAAAAGGTACGCGAAGTCTGAGGGCTATGAGAACTGGTCCTGGCCGAGTGGAATGAAAAAAACAGCTGATAATTGTATGAGGGCTTGTCCAATTGGCTAGACCGCAAGGTGTGACTACTTCAGGGTAGGGTGTGGTCCCTTGACTTTGAATGAAGGCATTGCCTCCAAGAGGAATGATCCATGAGGACTTTTTCCCTGCTGAACACATCACTTGATAGGTTTGATGTTCGCTAAGGGTCCACGTTGTTATTGAAGGACAGGGACAGCTGGGAGCTAGGACTGAAGGTGCAGGAGAATTGTTGCAGCGTCGACAACTTTCCAAAAGTTCTGTCACGAGATTCCGTGCTTCCCAAAGTAATCTGTGTGTAAAGATGAAAGGACAGATTGAGATAATGCTTTAACGTTTAATTCCTAGAGGATTTTTCTATTTATGAAAATATTGAAAGAATCGTTCATAAATGAGGTATAATTTAGTTGTGCATAAGCTTTAACTGGTCAAAGGCATTGACTTGTTAAAAAGCCAAAAAGGAATGCTTAGAAAATCGCTGCAGCTTAATCTTTAAATTTGAAATGTTAGGCCTGCTAATAAGCTACATTTTTTATAAAGTTCAAACACATAATTTATGCAACGAAGTCAGCCTAAATTTTGGACAGTTAAAGAAATAATTGCAAAATATTTGTTTTATCAGATTTAGATATTTCTCAATTTTAAACTCTGAGCTGAATCTACTTGTGTAATTTCGCAATAAAAAACTAAATTAAAATTGCATTGTGCAATGCGAATCTAGTAGTATCAATAGTTACATTTACAACAAAGTTTGTGATTGACAATTAAAAATTAAACTTACCCTGATCTGCTCATTTTGACAATGAATGGCAAAATAATGTGTTATATATTATGTAATAAATGTCAACGCATTAATATTCAAGCAAATACAGACTCAAGTTGACACAATCGAATATGTTTAGTTGAATGAAAGTATTGAAACTTTAAACACATTATTAAATAATTATTAATTATTATGGATTTTTTGGTACATTTGTACATTAAAGTTTTTTTTAATTTTAAATACTCAACAATATGTTTTTTATTACCTATTCATTATATTAAATAAATATTGCAAATTTTCATGAACTTATACATTAACTAATTAAAACTGTACTATACTAATTTTTTGAAGTAAAATAACAGAAATGAGAGTTGACCTTGACACTGTAAAAGCCCATTTTTATTTCAAAGAGTGCGGTAAGCTGATGAAAACAGTTGTTTTGTAAACATATCATGCATCATAATATTATCATAGCTAATAGCTATTACACATGGATCTGCATAGATGGTTAGTTTTTTAGTACTTGGTGTTAGCAATGGAAAGGAAATAAACCGTTCTTTCAGTCACTATATCATTACAACTTCGTTACATTTCACAGCACAAAGTCAACAATGAGATAAAATATATTTTTTTAAAGTAGGATGTGCATTACAATACAACTATGCAATGAATTAGAGAAATAAGAGGATTGTTTAATTCATTCGAAAGGTTACACATTCATATGCAAGTGGAATTATTGATTGAACTGAATCTGTTTTTGTATTTCATCTTATTTCTTGACTTTTAGGAATGACTAATAGATTATAATTACAATTGACGAGTACTTTTCCATAGATCCTTTTAGCTTCCTTTGTCAAAGTAGACATTGGTGCAATATAATAATATAAATAGTATAAGCAGGATGCATGAAATTAAATAAAAGGACCTTCTTTCTTTGGGACAAAAAAGGTCTAATTTTTGTGAAAATGAATCAAGTGGAATGCAAGGCAAGGAAATTTACATTTCACATGTATGTAAAGGTACAAAATTGTATCTAGCAAGGAAGGCAAGGTAGTATTGGATTATGTAGGGTCGACTATGCAAAATTCCAAGAAAGCCAAGAATACTCTATTTCCATTGTTCCATTCTATTTTACTGTCATTGTGTCACCAAGTCACGATGCAAGTCCGGAATCTCGAGATTCCGCAGTCTGAAGTTGAAGATTCAAATAAGGAAGAAAGCTTCAATGAATTCAGTTGGAGTTTGATGGTAGAGGCAATCGATTGTCTGGTTGAAGTAGTGCCCAACTTGATAGCCAGGCTTGCTTGCGTGTCTGTTGGATTCCCACCACCATATACGCCTTTCTTCTGAATCATCAGCATCGGCCATTCCATCAAGACCAACCACCATCATTATTGTGCCTTGTTCAATCTCCTCTCTACACTCTACAACAGTTATTTTATTGCCGGTATTTCATCGTCAATTAATTAATTCACTTTTAAGACATGAGAGTAAATTAACTTATCAAAAAATTACAACTTTCAAAATCAAACGAAGCTTCAGTCGTATCAACTTTTTTAACAAAGAAGACTGGATGGAAAATGGAACTTCCAGACATTTTTTACAACAAACCTGATTTTGTTGAAACTGTAAGTATCAAGTAAATCTTTATTTATTGAATTAGTAATTGTGATTCGCAAATTGTCGTGTTATTTCTTTTTTTTTAAATTGTGTATTCTATACATAAATCTCTCTCTGCTGCACTCTTATAAATCATTAATTAATTAGTATAGGTGATGAAATATCGGCCCTGAAAAACAATGTTTTAAATAACGAATGGGTTTGATTTGATATTTTTTGGTTATTTCAGGCCTCAGGAAACAAAGTCAGTCGAAATACGGTGTTGTGTGGCTCTCAAAATATCGTTATTAACGGAAAATCAATAGTTCGAGAGGGTGTCATCATCCGAGGCGACTTGGCAAATGTTAGAATCGGGAGACAATGCATTATCGACAAACGAGTCGTTATAAGACCTCCTTTCAAAAAATTCAGTAAAGGGTATGTCCATGCTTCCACACTTTCTTCTTTTCAAGACAAATATTCAAAATGTCCGACCCTTGCTACATGTTTTTTTCATTGCAAACTTTATTTTTCGTTTAGAGTTGCTTTCTTCCCACTTCATATCGGAGACAATGTTTTCATTGGCGAAGGGTCTGTTGTCAACGCTGCGGTCATCGGCTCTTATGTGTACATTGGGAAGAATTGTATCATCGTAAGTCGCTTCGATTTTTACTTTCATGACGCTTCTCTCTCAATTTCAAGCAATTTTTTGCTTTGCCATTCAGTTTTTTCAAGTTTGCAACCCTTACTGGGTTTGAGACAGATAGATGAGATTTTTTTGTAGAAGTGTAACTCATTTTTTACACTTTTTTACTGTGTATGAAGAGTATATAAATTAATGAAATAATTTGAGAAAGATTGGCTTGGTTTTTTTTGTAGGGAAGGAGATGCGTATTAAAAGACTGTTGTATGGTAGCAGACAATACCGTGCTAGCCCCTGAGACAGTTGTCCCTTCATTTGCAGTGTACAGTGGATCACCAGGACTTCACGTCGCTGAACAACCGGACTGTACGCAGGAACTTCTCGTCGAATACACTAAGAGTTTCTATCAGCATTTTCTTTCAAACAAGCCAGTCAACTAATCAGGTAAAATTCTTCAAGTACTTTGTCATCAAGGCTGTCATCATCCTCATCAAACACTCCGTCTTCGAGTTCATCTTTCCAAACCCGAACATAAAAGCAGCCGCTTATTATTTACATATTACAACATTTGTTGAAATTCAAATGATTCTTTTAGCATCCTGTGTTAATAGAAAGAAATAGTGAGTTGATAGAAATTAGTTAGTTGATAGAAAATTTTCTAAAATGTTTAAATCTGTATGAAATTAATGTTAAGTTTTACTTTCACTCAATTGGCAAAAATTTTTGCAATTCCTGATCCAGATGGTCCAGATCCTAATTTTGATATTTGTTCATGTTATACAGAAATGGAAATGTATCCCATTCTGTACGAAAGATTATAAAAATCTGGTTGAAAAGGCTTTAGTCGAGTATCAATCCAATAAAAGGGACACAACAAGCACGTCATATATTATATATTATAATATTTGTGCGGTTTATACAAGAATGGAAATGTATCCCATTTCTGTAGTAAAAATATAATCATTCTGTTAAGGCTCGAATAGATAATCAATCCAATATATAAGGGACATGACACGGGAGGGGGGCTCCGAAAGGAGCGATAGAATAAGATTTAGAAAAGGCTGAAAATTGGCATATGAGCATGAGGAAGTCCTCTCTTCCTCGTCCTAAAACTCTATAGATCGTTTCTTATTGTCTTTCGATCTATTTAATGTTGAACTTCTGTATATTTTTAAAGCGGAGATTATTTACAGAAGTGTATCATAAATATCAATATGAAGAAAATTAAAAACATTGAATAAACAGGAAACAAGGCATTTTTAGTTAAAGATAAATGCATTTCACCTTAATTGTAAGGAAAGGTGACAATTTTCAATGTCGGTCTTCATCAAATTTTGTATAAAGGCCCTAGATAATTATGGAGGTACCAAACAATAATTGTGTCGAGGATTAAGTCTATCGGCTAGTGTAAAGGACACAAAAAGATTTATTTAATTCAATTGTAAGACGCTTAAGTTTGTCCAAGAAAGATGAACTAGAAACTATCAAAACGTATATCAAAGTTTAGTTTAGTTATGTTTCTTAAAGGGTTATTTAAATGACGGAGGTACCTAACAATAAAGTCGACACAGAAATAATCGAATTTCTCTATAATCTTAAAAAATAAGAAATAAAATATGAGAGGTTTAGTTAAAGTGCGGAGGTACCTAACAATAAAGTCGACACAGAAATAATCGAATTTTGTATAATCTAAAAAAATAAGAAATAAAATATGAGAGTTTAGTTAAAGTGCGGAGGTACCTAACAATAAAGTCGACACAGAAATAAT
>JAQGAA010003809.1:0-10332 GCA_034696425.1 Isotoma viridis
GCTTTAGCCAACAGATGTTGACTCTGTGATTGAAGTCAACAATTGTTGGCTCGGTTGGCTTTAGCCAACAGATGTTGACTCTGTGATTGAAGTCAACAATTGTTGGCTCGGTTAGCTTTAGCCAACAGATGTTGACTCTGTGATTGAAGTCAACAATTGTTGGCTCGGTTGGCTTTAGCCAACAGATGTTGACTCTGTGATTGAAGTCAACAAGGGTTGACTCGGCTGGCTTTAGCCAACAGATGTTGACTCTGTGATTGAAGTCAACAAGGGTTGACTCGGTTGGCTTTAGCCAACAGATGTTGACTCTGTGATTGAAGTCAACAATTGTTGGCTCGGTTAGCTTTAGCCAACAGATGTTGACTCTGTGATTGAAGTCAACAATTGTTGGCTCGGTTGGCTTTAGTCAGCAATTGTTGACCAAGTAAATATAATCTTAACCTACGTATTGTAATCCTTATTATATTAATAGTTGTACATAAATGTCATTCACCAACATTACGAAACAGTAGATAATGCAGTAATGTATCATTTTTTTATTTTATTGAAGAATCCAATTGGTGAGTTCTACAAGAAGTAAACAATATACCACCAAGTACTAGAGCCATGTGACATTTATTGTGAATAACAAGTCAAGAATGAAAATGTTGTTACTTTTTACTATTCCGTTGAATATTCTTTGCTGTATTCATTGCGTCATGCTTGAAGAAGACTTTGTACAAAATATTTTCATGATCTGATTTTTTTATGATGTATGATTTTATGATTTCAATGATTTGTTCATTCTAGAACTATTATATTGCTTAGAATTTTTTTTGTCATAATTCATTATGGTTTCATGAGCTGTTGTATATTTATTAAATTTCCGTTTTACTCTTACTTTGGTTTGTTTATTTTTCACACGCTGTATGTTATCATGTATCACATTACTTCCTACACAACTCCCTTGTAATGATAAACAAAGCAATTTGAATTCCATATGATGAAGGTCTGAGTACAGAAAACTATTGATTAATCACAATACTATTACTGTGAAAAGGCTCACGAACACACAAGAACATAGGATTGAGAAGACTGGAGGTTGGTGACAACAGAGCCATTAAATTTGTAATACAATATCATGTTTACATTATCTCTTCATCTCCGACAGTGGCTTTGCTTTATTGTGTTTTCTAATCCTAATCCTAAAGAAGACGCTAAATAGACATTTTTTAATCTCCAGTACAGTTTATGTTTATTTTTAGATAAAGTGACTTATTATCAAAAACAATAAAGACTGAAGGCCCAATTCAATTCTTTTAAGATTTGTTAATCACTGGCTCAGTAATCTTTCTGACCGAACCTGACAACAAGCTCCAAAACCTCCTACACTCAGTCATAAAATTAGCATTACCACATTATGTCCAACAAAATTCCAAAATAAGAACGTAAATTACGTTTATATTTGTATTCGACAAAAATAGATGCAATAAGATACAGACGGACGTAAGTCAACTTTGCAAATGAGGAAAAATTAAAAATAATGGAGGTTAGAAGTCTTCTTTTGAAAGCTGATTACTCTCAATTTGCAATATGAAACCGTGTGAATACTAACTCAGAAATTTCTGTTTCCCATGAATGTACGTCAATAAAATACGATGCTTAATTAGTAATAAATAAAGTTATTTATCAATATGAAAGCATGTGAATACTTTCGTATGAATTTCCTTTTCCCATGATCCAACTTGAGAAATAGACAATGCGTCATTACTAATAATTACAATCGTTTCGCAATATGAAAGCCTGGGAATACTTACGTATGATTTACCTCTTCCCATGAACCGACGTCAACAAAATACGATGCTTCATTAGTAATAAACACAATCATCTCACAATATGAAAGCCTGTGAATACTAACAGCAATTTTCGTTTCGCATGAACCTACGTCAATAATAAACGAGTTTGTGTGGATTTGCGATAAAACATAGCCAAATATTTCATAATGAGTTAGTGATTAGTTGTCTATGGGAAATTATTTGTTGCTCGAGAAATTATTAACATGAGAAATTGAACCTTATACGTATGTAAGGAACAAATGGGCAGTAAACCTAGTTTCTCATATAATTAAAACATAATAACAACAGTGGTTACCTAATTACCATGTGATATTGTTTAATACAAGAAAGCTTAAGTGCAATACGAATACAAAAAGTATAACATGTTTCAACAGTATAATGATGAAAGTCGTTAACAAAATAGGTCGTAATACGTAATAATATGAATTATTGTCATCATCTTATCATAAAAAAATTTTAGAAACAAACTCTAGTTCTTAATTAACATCGGCATTCATTCTTTCTTTGCTTGAAAGAATAACAACGTTTACAGAGATTCGGTTTTTCAGGTGTACAATTACAGAAAATTTGTATTGTTACTTCTTAGCAATAACAGCAGTTTTGATTTCGAAATGACGGAACTTACTAAGTCTAAATGGAAAAATATAAATTCCAAAAGTTTTGCCCAGGCTGTTTTCAAAACAGTTAAAGGCAATTGTCCATCTTTAGAAGTTGATTACGCGGAAGCAACTTCAATCTGGCAGCAAGTTGTGCATAATCTTGGTATTACAAGAGGAAGTCGAGTTGACAGATATTGGGCTCAAGTTGCTTGGAGGAGGAATAAAGACGAAATTCAGGTTTTAAAACTTACAAAATTATGACTATTAATTATTACTATTACTAAAATTATTACGTTAAGATGAATTGAGTTTGGTAGAAATTCGTTATGTGTGTTAAAGATAGATTTTAATGATTAGTCAACAAGTGTTGACTTTGTTTACTTTATTCAAACATTGTTGACGTTGCTCACTTATTTCAACAAAGGTTCACTTTGACCATTGTATTCCAAAAGGGGTGAATTTGTTCACTTTAGTTTACAAATGCCGACTTTGTTAACTTTAGTCAACTAGTGTTGACTTTGTTCACTTTAGTCAACTAGTGTTGACTTCCTTAACTTGAGTCGACAAGTGTTGACCTTGTTTACTTTAGCCAACAAATGTTGACTTCGTTAACTTGAGTCAACAATTGTTGACTATGATCATTTTTGTCAACAATTGTTGACTATGTTTATTTTAGTCCAGAAAATAGATTGGAGGAGGAATGAAGACGAAATTCAGATTTTACAACTTTCAAAATTATTTCGATTACGTTAAGATTGCAATAATTTGAGTTTGTTAGAACTGGGTAATATGTATAAGCAATGTGTTATGGGAACATTAAAATTATTGGGGTTGTTATTGGTTGTTGATTAGGATTAGTTTGGTTTAACAATTTCGAATTAAAAACATTATTGTAAACTACTCTTGCTTATTACTTAACGTTAATATATTTTGTTTGTAGGAAAAACATCACGTTATTTGTAGGAAGGAAAATTACAAATACCTATCCCCAATCGAATTTTCACCAAAAGAGGACGAAGATGAGAATGAGGACGAGTATTTTTGTATTTGCAGAAAAAGGTTTGAGTTGTCTCAGGATGAGACGATGGTGCAATGCGAGTATTGCGAAGATTGGTAATTTATTCTACTACATATTTGATACAACACGATTTTCATAAAGCGTATTTCTCAAAAGTATATTTTTATTGAGTGAAGGTACCATTACTTGTGCCTGGGTATGCGAGGACCAGTAAAGGAAGATGAATTGTGGGTTTGCTCTAAATGTCAGCTTAACTCTACCGACGACTTCGTCATCCCACTATTTCGATCGCAGTATCGGAAGATCAAACATCCAAGGACAAAAGTTAGTCATCCGTTGGAGCAAAATGACAACAGTAGGACATTGTTTTTATAAATAATAATTGCTTACTCACCTATCTATCATAAGACTTTTGCATTAGGTAACTTTGTATAATAAAAATTACATTCGGGTTCGTTCTACAATTTAATAAAGAAATATTAATGAGCAAATGAGAACGTAGTGATGGAAAGGTGGCATGACATAAATCACTGTTATAATATTTTAGATCTACGTGATGTACATTGGATATAAAAATTCTAATATTTATATGTTATGTTGGCTAGATGGTCCAAGAACGTCTACACCTAAACCACACAATAAAAATCTGGCAAATCTATCAACAGTAACATCTATTAAAAGAGTAAATGACAAATCACCCAAAGAAGGAAGACAACAAAATTCAAGATCCGAAATGGAACCGGCTATAAATAAAGACGATGATGCTGAAACCACGCTGGTCAAAAGAAATGTTGCTCCCAAAAAATGGAGCCTATCATCATTTCTTAAGAAATCGAAACCGAAAGACGTCCAGGTAATTGATGCAGTCATACCTGTACCCCAGAATTCAGGGGGAACATCAGGGAATGAACTGGCTACAGATTCTGATGCTGACACTGGGAACCAGCAAGATGCACAAGACTCCTTGTCCGTATACTCAGAAGCAGGCTCAAATTCAAACTCTGAAATAGAATCAGATTCAAACTCAGACTCGTCTGTGAAAACTACGGCTAGTGAAAAGAGTCGTCGAAATCGTAATACGGTTCAACTTACATTTATTTTATTTGATTTGTGTTTTATTTGATTTGTTTTTTCATTTTCAGTTTATGTATTTTTTTAAAGCTACTGAAGGACCTATTACTGTACATAAAAGTTTTAAAGTCGTCATTCAGTGGAAGGAATGGTTGCCGATAGCGCCAACCCCACAAAAGAGTGACTACGCTCAATACAGCTACAGATTGGTTAAGCATAAATGGACGCATGTGTTTGATACAGCTTTTTTGAAGAATTGCTTACCGGCAATGAAAGGATGTGTTTTATCGTTTGACAGACACACTGTTAATACAGGAATTAGAGGGCCTTACGTTACGGCTTTAGCAAAGTGTAAACGAGATGAATGCCATATGTTTTACCATTTCGAATTAAAAAAAAGGCCAACTAAGGGCATGGACGTTGTACTTCAAGTGAGGTAAGTATTGTTTTTCCGTCATTTAAAAATAAGTCGTTTTAATAATCAGTATGCCGTCATATATTTTCTGTAGGCCTGAAGGAACGCTATTCCACAATCTAAGCGAAATCAGCAAACGCTTTTTAGCAGGAGATCGTAGGGAGAAAATTAAAAAAATGTTATCTCGGATACACCCTTCAATTGTTCGAAGAAAGCTTAACGAAAATCCTAAAGACAAAGTTGCGTTAGAAAAAGGAAACTATACCGAGGTTGTGACGCTGTCTGTTATTCAGGGAGCAAGAAGAGAAGTAAGAAACACATTATAAATATAAACTGCCTCATACAATGTTTAAAATATTGGACAGAGTACTAATTCAAGATTTCTTTGAGCAGGTAAGAACGAAACACGATCTACATAACGATGTCATAATTGACTTGCTTCTACAAAAAGAAAAAATGGACAAATATAAACATTTGCAAGGAGAATGTATGAAAGGATATATCCAAAATATTAGCGTGATTCCCCTGTTGATTTCAATGTACACAGAGCAGCAACTATGTTTAATGAAGAGACTGTTTAAGCACAACAAAAACGCTGTTTTGTCTTTAGACGCTACCGGCAAGGTAATGTAATCTTATAAAAATTAAAATTAAATTTGAATGTTTAAGTAATTTTGGATTTTTAAGGTTACTCAACCTCTTCCACCGAAATACTATGGAAAATTACAAAAATATTACGCTCTGGTAGCAACTTTTCCGGGAGAAGTAGACTGCCCCGGTCTTCCGCTTTTAGAATTTGTTTTAAATTCTCATACTGCCTCTGATATAAGCAACGTCCTTCGGATGTTTTTTATTAAGTAATTAATGCGTAACGTTTTTAACTTTCCAAAAATCTAGTAAAGGTATTCTAAAAATGACGAAATGTTGACTGCAACAGGTATAGCGAATATACAAATAATCAAAAACGTTGCTTCGGATTTAAAAGAATTGAAACGGATAACGATCTGGCAACAATATCTGGAGTGCTTCAGGTAATTGTAAATAATTTTACAAGTGTTGTAAGTACTCAAAGCAATAATTTAAAATTCACAATTTCTCCTTCAGGCACTAGAAATCGGACCTGTTCATGTATACCTCAACGACTGTTGGAAAGCATTAACGTCTCAGTCTCCAATATACTACGTTCATCATATCTGTAGGCGACACGCCCTTGAGTTCATAAGGAAGTATGTTACCAGATGCTACCCCACAAACAGCAGAGCTGTTTCGCTTTTCCAGACTTGGTCCAATGCGTTTTTAGAAGGTAAGTGGGAAAATTGTAACTACATAAAATACATTTCAATTCAATTTCAATTTAAAATTTAGGGACGGACATGTTCAGTTTCAACAGAAGAGTCACTGACGCAATTTTATTATGTGGCAGGCGGAAAAAATCTTTGGACGTGGAAAATGTTTTAGAAAAAATTAATGACCCAACTCCACGTACAGGTATGAAAAAGCCATTTCAGTAATTGTTCATTTTTTAAAATTTGAATAGTAACTGAGGGTGAAATCCAATATTACAGGTGAAAAGCCTTGGCAAATTTTACCTTTCGATATTGATGAGATCGCAAGTTATACAAAGTCGTATCAAAAAAGTCCTTTCGGATTGTATGCTATCATGCTTTGTGTTCAATTAAAAATAAAAATACCTGTAAGAATGATCCCTCCTTCCTTGAGGACGGAATATGACTTTGATGAGCAACATGGTAATTTCCCAAATCCATACTACAACCCACAATTGCTAGGTTACTTACTCAGGTTTATATTCCCACTTGGATGTTTGTTAAACCACTCGCTTCTGGTGTTGAACAATATGCCATTAACACCCGACACTACTGCTGGAGGTGAAAGCTGGAACAACACTTTTAAAGTAAATGAAAGCAGAGTGTTTGCTTTACCCTGTAGGATGGGACGGTTCGTCGTCAGACAAGAAAGAATGATGCGTGGTATTTGCTTGTACATTTTTTATTTATCCTAAAATTTGATATCAATAGAAAACATCCTTTTTGGTATTAAACTAGGCCGAATTAATATGGCTATTCTTGCGATGGGCCGCATGGAGAAACAAAAAACTTTAATTGAACTTCAAGCAAAACAGACGGCAAGGAAATCTACATCAGGGGTACCAAAGAGTCAAGGAATTTATAAAACGCCAAATCTAATGCGTAAGGCACAAATTAAAAAAAAAGCAGACGTAACTAAAACTCCCATCCCTGAGAGAGATGAAGAAGCGTGGGGTCCGAAGAAAGGTGTGGCGCCAAATCGAGGAGTTGTTAAAACTCCTATTCATTTGGTTCGAAGACTACGCTGGGGTGGACCATTAGTCATTAATGATACAGAGATGGACCTCCAGAATACCTGTTCCATTGACAACTGTGTACAGGTAGCCTATTTAGTCATTCTAATATTAAACGCTTACATTTGTGGCTCAATTAATTCTAAATGTATGTTGCTTTGATTCAGATTATTTACACACTTTTCAAAACGGACGTAGCAGTCAACACGTACATCCGATTACTTGCTGAAGCGCACGACTACACAGCTGGACTACTTCAACTAATGTTTACGGAAATGGATAAAGGGGCCGTGATGGAAGCTAGGAGAGTGCTCCTTTTTCAGATCATGAATCTCAATCCATCAACTTTTTCAGGAGATTTGCATGGTTTCGAGCAAGATTTCCTTAACTCCATTGCAAGTATACTTCAGATATACCAACATCGCATTTGTGACGATGAAAATTGCTATGTTAATCCTCTAGAGGAGGTATATCCTCTTAGAGATTTTACTTTTGATAATGTGGACTTGTTGGAGCGATACTTCACAAAAACACGAGTTGTATGTCCTTGCTATCCAAATACTTTGTGTACTGTGTGGGGAGAGTTCACAGCGTTTGGACCTCCTCCATTTTTGGCTTTCAGTTTGGGCCAGGGGGGAAAGACTCACTTTCGAGAAAACCAAGTTCCAAAATCTGTCGTGCTGTCTTCTTACAGATTCGAGTTGTTTGCGTATACTGTCATGGATATCGAAAGGGATCATTTCTACGCTGTGTTTAGAGTGAAAAAAAAATTCTACATATATGATGGATTAGCACCTGAGGCACTACAGAAATTCAAAAAAGCTGGAAAAAATAACCGTATTAACACTATATGGTTCGTGAAAGGTAGGTTTGTACTGGTTATTTACGTCTCTACTTATAACCACGTCTTTGAGTTGTATCACTTGTACCGATGTTTCATTGTAGGTTCAAAAACAAATCTTAAGTCTCAAAAAGGGCTGGTCCAAAACAATATTACGGCCTCATCGTCAACAACTAGGAAGGATTTAGGTATGATACATTACGTAATTTTTTTTCAAAATATTCATTTACATTTAATTAGTTTGTATGTAGCACAAACGCCAATTATTAACAATTCATTTTATTCATAACTTGTAGGTGCACCCAAAGGTTTCAAGTCTCCAGTAGGAGGAACAAATAGGATAGATGTGGCCTCTTCATCTACAACAAAAGATTTAGGTGATATATCTTATTTTGAATAATTTTTATTTTCTTACAATTAGCTGATTATTAAATGTAGTTTCAAACAAATCTCACACGTTTAAAATTAATATTAAATGCAGAAACTAACCCTCTCGGAAAGGCGCAACACAGGCAGGACAAGCCAAAAATTTTATTACCAAAGAAAATTATGCAAACAAAAAATCTTAATCCTAAATCGGTGGTAACTAGAGACTCAGTTTTTGGTACACCTACAGCTGTAAAGTCTCAAGATAAGGGAGTGCGAAATATCACTGTCGCCTCATCTTCCACACCTCAGAAGGATTCAGGTAACTGAACAGTAATAACTTGTCATTTCACATTCATGGTCGGAATAACTGTTTATGACATTTACTTTAAAACTACTGTTTTTACCTTATTCGCATTATTGTTTAAACTGTTTTTGATTGTTCTAATTTTAAAATAGGCGAATTGGAATACCGCTCTGACAACCATACAGCTTTATTTCGAAAATTGTTGACCCCTTCCAGAAGAACGGAATCCGTCAATACTGTGGTCGAAGGTCCAACAACTAAAAAAACCCTTTTCAACAAATTGAAGATTAATAAAAACAGTGGTAAATCAACGTCTGTGGAACCAAATACCAATGAAACCCTTTCTGAAACTTTGAAAGATTACGAAGCTTTGATGAGGGAGTTAGAAACCGATGAACATGAAATGATAGGTTCAAATCTTAACCCTAAATCGGTGGTAACTAGAGACTCAGTTTTTGGTACACCTAAAGCTAAAAAGTCTCAAGCGAAGGGAGTGCGACATATCACTGTCGCCTCATCATCCACACCCCGGAAGGATTTAGGTAATTAAGCGTTCATAACTTGTCATTTAACTTTTATTACTAACCCTTACTCGCATTATTGTTTCAATTTTTTTGAACATTCAACTTGATATATAGGAGAATCTCCAAACCGGTCGGACATTCCTAAGGTTTTATTTCGTAAAGAACTTACACCTAGAAAAACTACCGCCATCAATTCTGGTGGTAAAGCACCAGCAACTAAAGAAACAATTTTGGAAAAATTAAAAAATCTTAGACAAAGTAGTGCTTCTCCGTCTGCGGAACCACACATGGTTCAAGGTCTTTCTTCAACTGAAGATTATGAATCTTTGGTAAAAGAGTTAGAAGTCCAGTACCCTGAAATGAATGGTAATATACATATATATTTTATAGACAATTTGTCATCTACTACCCTTGTACAATGATTTGTTTCATTTATAATCATTTGTGGTTGTAATTTATTTCTTTTTCATGCATTCTAAATCACTTTATTTGAAAAATTTTTCCTTCTAATTATACCTAACTACGATATATTTCCATCTTAGATATAAACGTGGATCTTTCTGGGCAAGATCTAGTGAACAAGGCCATATACCCTAACTACGCGGATAAAAAACAACAATATCTCTTGCACAAAGAGTGAAAATAATAATAACTACTATCCTTCATGTATTACATAGTATTTAGAAAAAAAGTAACTGTATTATATTTTTCCAGGAAAATTGAAAAATTAACCATTTCCGATATGAAAATGCATTTGGATGAAATGATAGAGGAAATCAAAGAAATTGCAACAGGAAAAATTACAACTCGTCGATATACGGTTAATTAAATCTACATTTTACATATTATTCACGTAACTGAACCTAACGAAATATTTTTTATCTCAGCTACTGAAGGCCGGAGGATACGACAACTTCCAAATACTTATAGGTCTTTCCCGGAACTTATACCCTTTTAACCCTAAATTATGTAGCGATGTCGTTTACATGTTAAACAATTATCTTTGTCCAGATTTGTC
>JAQGAA010003810.1:0-10332 GCA_034696425.1 Isotoma viridis
TTGAATGAGTCGCTACTATCGCTCCTGTTTACTACACTTTTCATGATACAAAATGCATTGAAGACAGACCCCTTGGTCAATACACAATACGATACTTTCTCAGTCAGTCAGTCAGTCGTACTCCGGTACTTTAAAAATGGAAAAAAAGTTATCTCACTATTAGACCATGTATTGCAAAAAAAAATTTGGATGGATTAATTGAAAATGAAGAGTCGTGGCGATAATCAAGTGTCTAGCTTGAGTAATTAAACCTACAAATTTAAATATTTAAATCTTAAATCCAATCGATAACCATCCAACAAGTACGGAAGATATTCATTTTATGAGTATAAATATTATGAGACAATAATTGATCAACTGAATAGGCAGGCTAATTACTTAAAAATCTGAAAAGTTGAGCCCAAAAAACCCGATCAATAATTTGCATTAAATAATTTAAAATTCCACTTCAACCATTTCCCACCAGGTTTATATTATACCTTTTATGTTCAGTTTGATTTTGGTATAATTTTTTAACATAATAACGCAAAATGGGTTTAGAAAAGTGTTATGATTGAAAAAGCTACTTGAAATATTATTTCGCATGTTTCTTGTGTCAATAGATATGTGCGTGCACGTGCACAAAATGTTGAAGCATTTGTTCCTAAAGTAGATTGTAGCATATCGTGTGCAAATTTACAATTTGCATACATAATAATTATATTATACAGGCATTTTCTTAAAGGAGAGGATGCAGAACATAAGGATATGCATACACAGCAGCGAAAATTATCTTAATCCATAATACAGCATATTGATAAAGCATAATAACCCTTATTGGTCAGACTTCGGTCTTTTCGGTGTTTGTACAGGTATTAAGGTATTTTCTCACAGAAAATTTTATTAGGCCGGTGATATTTTATTTTTGTCAATCGTACCGTCCTGTGCCAGTCAGTAGCGTTAGTTATTTATAGGGATTCGAAACCCATCACATCGTACATGCCACATTCATTTTATATGATTGTATCGTTTTAGTGTTCCCACTCCCTTCGAGAGTCTCAGAGACCAAATTGTATAGTTGTGTACTTCTGTACATGTCCGTGTCCTATTCTATTTCCTTCGTGTCATGCATGCATGACTATGAGAAAAAATTACGCGAGACAAAACAAAATTGTCAACGGGGCTATTTCCTATAATAAAGTTAGTTGTCTTTTAATACATACCCAGAAGATATAATGTTCGGCACTACTTTTTAACTCAGTGGGAGTGAATGTTCAGTGCACATTTTTGCTTTTCTGTGTCAACCCATCTAATTGAGATAGTTTATTTTTCTCATATTATTTTCCTTAACTTTTATTTTTTGGTTAGCTCAGTTTAGCTGGTTTGCTGTATTTAGCCTGGCCTAGTTGCTTCCTCAGAGTGCCTTTAGTTGCTTTTGATCGATTTTACGGGCCAAATGGCCTCAAACTGAAAATACTATGAATAAAGCATAATGAGTAATGAGACATTTAAACTTAAACTGACTACAGAAAAAAACAAAATGACAAAAATGATCTGAAATTCATCAATACATGACATTATAATGTTCAAAAGAGCAAAGGAGAAATTATAGAGTGCGATGGTACAATTTGCAAAATCTATTTCAAAATCTGTAGTAGTAGCTAGTAGCAAGGTTACATATTCTTCCCGATGTGACGCACTGACGCCTTTTTCAAGACAGTTCTGGCTCTCTTTTTGGAAGTGGTGGAATTATAACCCGTAAGGACAGAAAGAACGTCGAGAACAACGGAACAACAAGTGTAAACCCTTTCATTATGAATTAGATATCGACGACAGTTAGACAGTCTATTTCCCCATTGATTATTATTTCTGCTGCGTCTTTTATAAGCTTATAAGCTACTATATGTACTAAAATGGTGTTCAACTGTAGAGTTGGTCGACTGAAGAGTGTGACTTGGATGGAGAAAGCATTATGGCTTTCTATGATATAAATACATATTATGTCTATCTAGCAGTTCTATCACAGAGAGATTTCTTTTCTTTCATGAAATGGCAAAGTGGTTACGTTCAATTGATGTTAATGGATACCTAAGTAAGCCAAGTTAAACATTCTTTATACATAAAGGTATCCAAGTATCAATATCTGCTAAATCGCTAAGTGTATTGTAGTTCCATTTCCAATTGAAGTTATCGCATTATATTGCATTATATATATAACTAACCAATTGGTAAGTCATGAGATATTTATCAGTTTGTGAAGCCACCTGTCCAGTCTAGTCAACTCAACGGAAAGGCAAAAGGAAACGTTGACCAATTTCGGTTTAACACTATATTTTTGCAACAGTTTGCGCGTAATGTTCCCGTGGAAACGGTTCTTTCATATCCTTGTGCTTAGTTGCCTTTGTTTTTTGACCTAAATACATTTATCCATGTAGATTTTGGATCTGTACAAGCCCGTGGCACCGTGGCACCCAGTATACTTTAACCTGGTACCTTTTATAACTCTTCTAGAGATAATAATAAAATAAAAATGTTACAAGGTAGCTTTCACTAGAGAACCTGACTTGCCCACTTTTTGCCACGATTACTTTCACTCACTCAGGATGGGTGTGTAGTAGTTAGTAGTATGTATAGTATGAGTGACTACTTTAACTCGTCCGTTTTGTTATGTGCTCTTTGAAGTACTATTTCTACTAGAATATTACCCATTTGTTTGTGACACATAATGCGTGGTAGTAGTGTTGTAGTAGTAAATATAAATCCACTTTACAGAATGAATTTCTTGTAAATAAATAAACATGAAGGTTGTGAGCATTATCATGAGGTGGTTTATCCTATCTGGCTAATAGCTTACTTCGTTTCTTGTCAACAAGTACGCGCTCAACAACGCAATGTGTGAATATGAAATGACTGTAATACAAAATTGAATTTCCTTGGAATAATTTTTATTACGAAGGTATATTTCGAGGTTGTTTAGACAAAACTAATCCCATTTTAAATTGAAGAGTTATAGATAACGAACCTTGTAAGCATTTTAAGAGAACTAGTGTTGTAAACACTTTAAGTATTTTAAATACTTGACTTGCGTTCTATCCAAATTTTCTTTGACGGAATAGGTTAGCATGTTATTTTGCTAGGAGGGCTTATTTACTAACGGGTATGTTCTTAATTTGCTGTGAAACTCCAAAATTGTCAAAACTCATTTATTTATTACTTATTACTTTTTGAGCTCTTACTCTTGTTATGAATTAAAAACGCGGTTTTCGAATTTCTTAGTAAACTGTTAACAATTAATCATTATACATCATCTGTTTAGTTGCTACCGAATTAGTAATTTTAATTTGTAGTGGAATTTTAATTTGTCGTCTGCATCAATCGAAAGACTTTGTATGCATTAAAAAGATACGTGCAATGACGTGCATGCATGTAGTATGTAGTTTAAGAATTTAAGATAGAGGGTACATACATGAGGCAAGCGAGCATGTATGACTCATTTTCAGTATTGTCAGTATCCTCTTTCTGGCAAAGGAATTTTATTATACGAGAAAGTGAAAGCTCTAGTGTGTGTTTGGGAGGTGAAAGCCAAAATTGCTTTCACTATTGGTGCCTTTGGTGCTACGATATGGAATAAGAAGTTTCTACTTCGTGTCTTTGCACAAGAAAGCAAGTGAAGCTGAAGCAGGGGCTGAATAATTTTACTTTATTTTCTTGAAATTCTCAAATGTTGAATGTGAAGGAGGAAAGCCAACGGCTGTATCTGTAAGTAGAGCCTTTGTATAAGTAATAGTAGCTAGTATAATAGTAGCAAAAAAGAGAGTCAGCAGGAATATCCTAGCGCTACCCTTTTGAGTAACAGTGTGTAGTAGTAGTAGTGGTGGTGGTGTGTATGTGTGCACTCCAAAAGTCCAATTCTCAGAGAAATCCAGCGTTGTACGCTTTCACTCCTAACTTTCTCCATGGGATGAAATTATCCAGGAATCGGATGCAGCGATATAAAGAAGCCAGTATCCGGGGCGACAACACTGCTGTGGTATTCATTCTCTTTCTTATGTGTCTATCTCTATTTCTTATGTATGTACATTCACTGCTTTATTTTGGTAGTTTAGTATATAGTAGCAGTAGTAGTGGTGGTGGTGGTTGGTATATGCAGTGTATATATGGGGTATTAGAAGACACAATATATTATTCATCTACAAGACCTATACAATTTTTGGAGAAAGCAAGACTATGAGGAAGGATCCTCGATAAATGGAGTGGAATCTAGGACGGATGGAGTAGATAGAAATGTATGAGAAGTTTTACTTAGCCCCTTTTTCAGCCTGGGAATGGAAATCATACCGATACATCGGTGGATTCACATTTTTGTGTTATCCTTATGATTTATGTATATCACCTGTACCAGTGAGCAGATTGTGTAAATTCAATCGCTATCAATCATTCATATAATTTGATTTGCAATTAAGCTTATTTTGGGCTAGAAAAAGCGACGGGATGTTGTTTGTATCTATTTTAACTCTGCAAATTATTTTATGCATCATCAAAAGGTTTATAATTATGTTTTCCATGTTCCCAGAATATTAAGATAAGTTGAGTCAAGTATAAGTGACTACTGTACACTCTAAGATATACTGTGGTACTCTTGTACAACTAGTGTGGTGACTGCTTTGTATCCTTTAGGTGATAGGGAAAGATTTGGATCAGTGATTGTGTTACATAGTAGTGGATTTTACGTTCGTTACGGTCTATGAACTGCCGTAATTAAGCCCGGAGCGCAAAAGCTCATTTTCATTCAAAGGTCATTTTCTGCAAAAATTCAAGGTCGATGAAATGCTACAGATAAGAGAAGTCAGTGTAAACCAAAATGTATTTCACCTTCTTCTCAACTATGGTGTGAATTTTTGACGATAGAATTACTCGGAGTAATTTAAGTAATAGGTATAAGGGCGTATTTCATGGAACTCCAGGTAAAAACTGTATCTAGAAAACATTTTGCCTTTGCCGATCGTACATGTATGTGCTTAAAAAAGTACAATAAACGCCTGTGCATTATTTCATATTACTAACTTCTACTAACTGCTACCAACCACGGGGAAATTACTATTGCTCTCGAGTAGATTGAATCACATAAAGAATGAGGTAAAGAAGAAGTGCTTTCAGAAGTTAGGAAATTCCAAGAAACTTAGCCAATGGATTCCATACACCCTTTTAGTCCGCTCATCTTAAGTGTATCTAAAGAAAAAGAAACCTTTTCTTATTCTACGGGGAGGCTCAATAGGTACTTTAAGAAGTCTGTGTTAGGTACTACTGGGATGAAAGGATGGTCGGTCGATACCCAAGGTGCTACAAATCTGCAAGTAGTGGCAAAATATTATATGCAGTAGTTAGTATATAGCAGTATTTGTCTAGCAATACAAGTAAACCTAAGTTTGACCATTTGCAAATATGTTTCCCCAAGGATTCCAATTTTTCTAAAGATGAGACAGTCTTTCTTGACTGGACGGGATGGAAGGGGAAATCCTAATCCTGATATCCAAAGTCTTTCCAAATGTATTGCTTAGGCCGCTTTGACTTTAATCTTCAATGGATTGAGATAGTTTTTCTGACTTTTTATGAATCTGGATAGGAATAATGGATTAGGACTTAGGAGGGAAGATAATCTAAACTAATCTGTAAGGAGAGGGTTGAGTTGATGATCAGCTGAAAAACCTCCCTTTCTCTTGTTGTGTGTGTACCTGGCTAAATAACAATAAAATGTTATGTTTAAAAAAGTTTTCTTTGGTTTTGGTCAGGTCAGGTAATTTCATTTGGTTTCATTATTTGATTTATTTGATATTATTATGAAATACCTACTTCAGAAAAAGGACTCGGCGGTTCGGCGTCTAGAAATAAAATGAAATTTGATGAATAGATAGAATAACGTAATAAATACAACATTCAGTCATAGAACTACTAGGATTTTTACTTGTGTAGTATTTTGTATTATAAAGCGTTATTGTACATCATAATATTGTATTAATAGTGTAACCATCTAGATGCTTTTTTAAATCTTTATTTCATCTTGTAAAAAAAAGTTGGAAGTGTCTTCTTATGATTTGCTTGGAAGTTGATAGTGAACAATAAACATGATATAATCTCTATCTGAACTTTGCTTTAAAAAACTCTCAGAGTTTGGAGTTAGTAAAAGAACGAAAAATATGAAATAATATGGATTGGGTATCATTGCATTGTGTATGGTTCTTATATATCAATGGTACTGATTCTTCTGATGCATCTCCCCATGGTAATAGAAGAATAGCTGCATTTATAATAAGAAAAGAAGAACAGGATGCAAGGGCGGTGGTGGTGATGGTGGTGGTGGTAGATTTAGTGATGGTCGTCCGTCGTGGAAAAATTTTTTTGTTGGTCTACAGGGTGAAAGAATTTTTAATTTTTTTCATCCCTCTCGTCGTATTTTCTTGTATGTAATCTCTTTCTAGAAAGAGAGAGTGGATTGCACCGATTGCACAGCTTTTGGATTGCTGTATTCTTCAGCAGTATCAGCAGTGTTATTAGATGAGTGAGTAAGTCTCTTCGATGAGTTCTTTCATGGTGGTGGTGGTAGTTAGTTGAGGTTGGTGTTGGTAAGCTCTTTAGCTCTTGGATACCGTGGTCCATGGTGGTGGTGGCGATGATGATGATGATGATGGTGAATCTTCTTCCACAATATTCCAGTCGTTTTTTATTATTTTTTCTTACTTGAGACTTGCCTACTACTAAATGTTACCTACTGTATACAAGACAGATAGGTCTCAGAATAATGGTCTTATTCTTACCCCAACCGAGTTCTCTGAATGATATCCGACCGAAAAGACTCCGGTCGTCTCATCTTCACTAGTACCTAGTAGTAGTAGTGAGAATTTTATGGTGAAATAAATTGTTATGAATTTCTATCTATAAACAGCTTCACATTGCGAGATCTTGAAAAACGAAGTCGTAGACTTCTCCAAACGTTCCTCTCATAGCGTGGGTTTTTGTGGAGCTCAGGTGCTAAAGTTGTACATAGATTATCATAATTTACTTATGTAGAAAGAGAAGCTAGGCTTTACGGATGAAAATTTGCATTGCAAATAAAATAAAATATTTACATACATACATGAGATTACCGATGAGAAAAAGAGAGCATGCAAGAATTTTTACTCTAAGCAACTAGCAAATAGATAAATGTGAAAGGTCAGCGTTTTATGAGTTTGTACAAAGTAAATAAAATCAGTCTGAACATAAAATGTAATCAAATTGATTCGTTGTTAAAAGAACTAGACATACAAACAGAGCTTTGTCTGATCATAGTCTGATTTGAACTATGGAAAGTTACAATCAATGAAAAAGCAAAAACAAATCAGTTATTCAGATTTTATAATATTTATTTTTTGGTATTGAAATGTCTTCTTTTAAAACACCTTTGTGCACATAAAAAGTTATCATAACTAAAACTCTGACTGCACATGACGCGCTTTATACTTGTTTTTTTTACCAAATTGCAGTCACACGCCATAGCCATATTCTCAAAAAACCTTATCCACGGGCAACGGGGCCGCCGTGTAGTCCGGTTTTTAAAGTTTTATCTCAGGATAGCTAGGGCCGCTAGGGGAATCTTTTTTTTGAGTTATAAATTTACAAACGGGTGTTCAGCTCAGTATTTAGGATTTATAAATGTTTTCACCATAATATTTTTGCCACTAGTCTAAACTTATAGTTCCAATTTAATTTCATATTAATTTAAAAATCAACTCTTGTCATCTAAAAGCAAAACAAATACCAAGAACTCGTTGGGGGAAATGAGCCTAGTTGTAGATTTACATTGTTGATGCCTTGATTAAAATCGTCTTGTATTACTCTTAAGAAGAAATCAAAATTAACCAACCATTTGTATTTTAAATATCTCAGAATTCTCTTATACAAAATGAAGTAGGGAACGAAATACAATAATATAATCTTAGTTATTTTCTAATAGAATGAGTCCTGAGAGTCATGGTCTCGAAACTTGAAGAAAAACCTGTTTTCATTCCATTTTATTTGGATATACCGGTAAATTTTTTATAAGAGTTTATTAGGAATTTACATGGAAAAGTTTAATAGTTTCGATACCCTAAGAATAATATATATTGTATAAATATGTATTATTCGTCTCTATAAATTCTTATTTTCTAATACCACTATCTAAAACTACTCTCTACTACTTCTGTTGACTCTGAAGATGATGATATAATGATGATGAAATTACATTACAAAACGGACAGTCATACAAGTACAACATGATGATATTAAATGTATTATACCATCTAATATCTAACTTACCTAAAGTTTCAAGCAAGCAACTCATTCCATGACTTAAATGCTTTCATTTTGCTTCTATTGCTAAAAAATAATTGTATTGTATATTATCCTATTGGACTTGACTCTGTTTTTCAGTCAAGCTTGTAAATGTATGTATGTGTGTATTAATCTTAAGTAAAAAGACAGATAAACTGGACCCGACTGCTTTTTCTTGTTGTAAAAATCAAACATGAAATGAGTTGCTCTCCATGAGAATCTTATTAAGATTACATTGTACTTTTGCAAATACATACCATAAAGAGATACAAAATATTATATGAAATACAACCAAGGAGTATTAACTTTTTGAAAACATAATATATTCTCCTTATGAATCCGGATGGACTTATTCTCTTATATTTTTCTAATTTGTGTGAATATCTTTAAAGATTTCAGTTTGAGAATGTAGCATAGTATAAGTTGTATGAGTAAAATTTAGATACATTAATAATATGTAATACTCGAGAGATACAAAATATTATATGAAATACAACCAAGGAGTATTAACTTTTTGAAAACATAATATATTCTCCTTATGAATCCGGATGGACTTATTCTCTTATATTTTTCTAATTTGTGTGAATATCTTTAAAGATTTCAGTTTGAGAATGTAGCATAGTATAAGTTGTATGAGTAAAATTTAGATACATTAATAATATGTAATACTCGAGTGCGTATGTTTGAGTTGTATGTTGGCTGGCGAATATTATAAGAAAAAAAGAGTCACTACATTTATTTTTTAGCCTGTGTGTATCTATCCTCACTTTGACTTTTGCTAATTGGAGGTCACCGTTTTTTTATCCCTGTCAATCTTATTACACTGATGTTATATCATCATTACAATGCCCTGACTTAAAAGTTAGTATATATTGGTTGTTTTTGGTAGTGAATAAAAAGAGATACATAATTCTGCGGCTTGCTTCTTGCCGGTTGATTATAATATTATAGTTTACCTGTAAAGCAACTTTGTACCTTGTATCATGTAAATGTTGTAAAAGAGTTGAACAAGATCATCATCGTCATATATAAGATCAAACACTACGGTACACAACAATGCTCGTAGGACCAATGAATTTTTAAGTTGTCCTGGTATGTTCTTTCTCTTTACTGATCTACCTGGTTTAGTCTGGTATAGTGTCTGGTCGGTCGTGTCGTAGTTTATTATTCTTGTGTGAATAACAAATTTTTGTCGATTCTCAAGGGAGAAATAAAAAAGAGTGGTTAACAAAGAAAAAAAACTTATTTGATCTGCTTGCTGGTGAACCTGATGAATTATATTATCATTCGGCTTTAGGTTTATATCATTATGGGTTTATATGCTGGCAGGTTATTATCTCTTAGAGATTCTTTTGAGTTTTGGTAATTTAAATATGCGGCTTGATTATTTATAGTTTTAACCTGAAAGGGTGGAGGGTTACCCTTAAGAGGTTAGGATACAAGTTGGGATCAGTTTGATTGATAGATAAGTAGATATGGATCTTTACAAATATTCAATTATCTAGACACCTTTGTTGTAATTATATCATTCTTACTATCTAATTAGAACTAATAGACTTGTCGAAATAACTTTTACATTCTTTTGGTTTTTTTAATTTCTGGAAAGTTTTGGTTTGTACAGTATCAGTTTCTCTGTATTTCAATTGGGTGAACTGGAGAGGGTGAAAAAATGAGTATTTCGCTTTGATGGTATTTATTTAACTTGAAGGCAATGATGGCTAATGGAATAATAGTATTAATAGTTTATAAAATTGATAAAATCCCTGCAGGATGGATTGAAAGGAAGATAAAGGGTCTGACTGTTTTTACTCTTTGGAGTTTCTACGAATCGAAATCATGATGATGATGACCAACTGACTCGTCTTTTCACACACATGCAGACAGGACGCTACTTTATTGGATGATTTTGTTTTGTTTGTTTCATTACTTCGGTTTATGAGATAGCAATAAGTCCTTGAAGTTGTGTAGGTAGTGTCAGCGAGCATTAAAAGTTTTAATAAACAA
>JAQGAA010003811.1:0-10332 GCA_034696425.1 Isotoma viridis
TCAAAATGTTTCTAAGTTTTTTGTGCCTTTGAGTAAGTTTAATTTCAAAAGGTTAGGTTAGGTTTTGAAACGCTCTGTAACTTAATGTAAAGCGTTTTAAACGCTCTTTATTAACTTTCAAAGCGTTTTGAAACCTAACCTAACGTTTTGAAACTAAACTTATCATACACAAAATGACTCCCGCCAAAAAACTTAGAAACAATTTGACCAGTGCCCCAGGAACCGTAATGTAACCCAAAAAACCATATTTTCAAAGCAGTCTGGTTCACCAATAGGTTGTGGCTTGGGAATTCTGAACTTTAACTACGTGGCAGTAATAGTAGTAGTTACATAGAGATTTCAGTTCGTGTAAAAAGAACTGTAGTGTAGAATATAATTGGATTTTTCCACTACTCTTAGAACTCCTACTAAACCATGAAATATCTTTTACTTTTGTTCATTATGTAAACGAGTAACACTATTAGGAGAAAGCTGGGTTTAAAGAAAACACCATCCGGTTATGAAAGCCAGAGAAGAGTGAGTTTTTTTTCTCACTAGTTGCTGATAGAGAAGAATCGGGTTTTCTTTATCAGTATGAAAAGTCGTTGTGATCTTGAGTAGAAATACTTTTTTGTAATAAGTTAAATTGGTAAAACTTTTTAAAAATGTATGAAAAACATGGGTGTTTTTTAGAAATTTTATCATTTTGTTAGAGACTTTTAGAAGTTTTGTTGTAGGTTGGACAATAAGAATTTATTTTGAATTGGGTAAGTGTATTGTATTTTAGTAATATTTTTTCCAAAAATTCTTGTTAGGCTGGACAATGAGGATTATTATGGGTGAAAGGATATAATTCTTTTGTAGGTAAAGCCCTATAGATTTCTTGTGAATGCAAAAGAAGCAAAAATAGGTTTATGTAGGTCAAATGACAACCACTGCCTTAAAGAACTCAAAAGAAAATGGTATTATGTAACTTTCCATCCGTTTAGGAATCACGTACTTTGCAGTCTTGTTAAGATCAGTACTTATAAGTTTGAACGACTACATTCCTAATCCTCTTTACATACACAGTTCGAACTTTGGAATTTTTACTCTGGGCTTGTGTATTAAGTTAGGATATTTATTCATGGGCATTATCAATCATCATCGTAACAAGTTCTCGAGGTATGAGTAGACTGGAAAGATAATTTGCATTTTATGAGGTTGAGTTAATTATTCGGTTTGTAGTCAGTGAATTAAGACATAACAAACAATGTTGCATTAATGTCTTTTAATATATTAAAAATTAAGCTTTGCATTAGTAATTTTATCAAGTATGCAAAACTATTAAGTGATAAAATATATGATTATTTAGGCAAATGTATTCTTGGAATAATTTGAATGGTATATTTGAAATTAAAGCAAAGTTTGTGGGTTTTGTAAGAGCAAAAGATTATTTTTTTGAGATCGTTATGATATAGCAACCACAATCGTTGTAATAAAATAACTCTAATGATACTCATTAATTAGTATAGATTTTATATAGAAGTACGTGAATACATAGGAAATTGATTTTTATAGCTTTGTATCTTGTTTGAGGTTGTTGGATAACGAATAATAAACATTTTGCAATGTAACCTTGAAAATCATGAATATTTTAAAATTTTCACAAACTTTAATTTTTTTACTTCTGTTTAATATAACACTGCATTAGCTTATTTCAAGTTATCTGATACATTACTTAATTTAATATACGCAAGCCTTTGTTCCAAATAGGTTATTGCTTAAACAATAATAGAAAAAGCAAATATTTCAAAATCGCAGCATATATTTCAACCTCTTAATAAACCTTATTCTAAAGAAACGGGAAGGAAAGATGAAAATAGACACCGACTAGCTCTATTAGCTTTTTCTTTTTTAAAGCTAACTTTAATCCTACCCGTATACCATACCCATATTATACCTGAATGTATCCCATGGTTGAGATGACATTGGGTTGAACCAAGTGTGAAAAGAAATCGGTTGTCTAGAGTCAGCCTGATATATCATCATCATGTTCCGCCTTAGTAGTTTCCACATCCATTGTAAAGAATTTTAACATCTTGCTCGAGGAAACACTTTTTCCTTGCCGAATACAAAAGAAAAAAGTGAAAGAAGGATGGCAATCTTGTGGTAAAAGAGACAATCAGTATGCACGCTCGGTTTACTTTCATTTTCAACCGAATAATCCACTTGTGCACAAAAGAATCATAATGTTACCACACACCTCACTTCCATGGTTCATTCATAAATTACATAAAAAAATATATTTTTTAACATTTTTTAAAAAAATTTAGGTTTTTTACACGTTTTTAAGATTTTCATTTCTTTAAAAGGGAACATGCTCTATACATTATACTGCCCCCACTGGGTTTTCACCAATTATACTCTGAAATCACGAGGATAGCCCATAGGGGTGTATGTGTTCTAACCCAAACCAATACAGTGCCCTTAATTACCCCACACAGAAATATTTGGTTTTAATTTATATAAGCCATACACTTGTCATTTACGAACAGTACTTAAGATTAAACTTAAACCCGGAGGTTAATGTGTAGTTGTAGTGTATCGTAAGTAGTAGGAGGGGTTTTTTCATAGTACATCGTTTAATAAAAGTATATTACCCTATATTGGGTATTACCCGGTTTACTACTTATCTTTATCGTTATACACCTGGTTAGTGGGTACTAGAATGCACACACACGTGTCTACTTGTTACTAAGCCGTATCCCGTGTCATAAAAATGCTATTCTGCCCGTAGGAATTACACTAGTCTAGTTTTCTTTCTTTTTTTATTTTTTTTTCATGCTTAACCCGCTTTTTCTTACGTTCTTACACATTGTTTGGCTTAATGGGCAATTTTACACACATGCTATCTTCAAAAACAATCAGGTTGTGATAAATGCTTGTTTTACGGGGATACTTTCAGGGTCGTGTTTTTCCCTTGGGTATATCTTTGGAATACCTAAAAATACCTGTGTTTTTTGAGTAATTATTTAAACCTAGACAGGCATTCTGAGATGTTGATAGTCTAAATTTATTCTTGGGAGTTGAAAAATATGTCTGAGCAGTAACCGAAACAATATTTTATTAAAAATCACTTTTTCATCTTTATATTTTGAACTACATTTTGTTCAACCTTGTAAAATGCTTGTTGTTCTATATCTGACATGTTTATCATAATTTAAATTAACAGAAGTGAAATAATTTTCAAACAACATTACAAGTCTTTTTTCTTTACATTTCACAAATTTTTCTTTATAAAAATTCTTTTACGGTTAAATAAAAATAAAAATCTGAAGTATAAGTTTAGTAAGACTGTTCATCAACTACATCAGAATTTGATAATTAATGCTTGAAATTTAAAACGTATGTATCAACAGATCACTCATTTTTGTCATCTTTGTAACATGGATTATTATGGTATTGCAACATAACTGTCACAACAGAAGATCAGAGAAAACTCTTTACATAAAATATAAATGGATGATTTAATATACCACAAGTTATGATAAAAATTACCTAACAACCCAACCAAGGATTTCTTCTTGAACGCAGTCTGTATTTTGATCGACATCATCGTACGGATTTCCGTTTCAAGTACCGGCTCATCCCTATACACACTTGTCCCTCATCTTTCTCTCTGAAGACAGTTAGACAGAATAACTTCAACTTAGATTATAATGATGTAGATAGAGCAGGGAGAAAGTAGGAAACGACTAGGTAAAAGTAAATGGAAACGGAGAAAAGATTAAATAGACTATTGTTTACCAAGAACAATTGAAGGAATTTAATTTGCTTGCTCTCGAATTATTATATAACATGACTAGCTGTGTATGTATTTGATATATAACATGGTAAAGGGGTTTGGATTGGAGTAAAGGTGGTGGTAGGAGTTGGAAAGGCATTGTGTGTATATAAAAATGCAGGGTGGGGTGGGTAACCATCTGGCAAGGAATAAATGATGACCATCATAAAATATTTACTTGAATTGGGACTTTCTCCTTTCTCTAAGAAAGAATAAGACGGAAGAGAAAGTAAATATAAAAGAATCTGACTTGAGTCACTAGAGAAAGGATTTTTATTCTTTTCCCCAATGGTATTTTTATCTTAAGTGAAATCAGGGTGTTTAATTTCTTAAAGGGGTTTCTTTTATTATGGTTTTGTTGTTCGTGGTGGTAGTGGTAGTGTAGTACAAGTGGGTGTGCTTTTATATTCCTTTAGAGGTATTTTGGCTGTTTGAGAAAGAATGCTTTTTCTACAAAGGTTTTTAAACAATTAAGGATATTTAATATTAGTTCAGAGTGGACATGTTGTTAATGGAGTGGGTGCGGTTGGATTTTTTATGAGTTAGTTTTCAGAGATTTCGTTTTTTTAAATGATTTCAGGCCTCATTTAGTTTCCAGTATGTAAAAAAAATATATAAAATGTTTCATAGACATCCTTCTTGAATATCATCAAATGAAGTGGAAGTAATTTAATTAAAAGTCAAAATTTGAAGTATTACTAAAATAAAATGATTTTGAAGTAACATTGATTTATTCTCCATGATGTTTTACAATTTTAATACCGCAGATAACTAATATTGTGCTCATTTTTCATGATACTTGTGTTTTGTTCACCTTTTTTCTACTGCTGTTTAATTACAATATATGTTAGTTTTCATTAAAACTTTTCTGTAAAATTCTTGTACGTTATAAAGCATTTACATTAAGTTGTTGATATGAATAAAAAATCTGTCAAATCTAGTTACATCGTTTAGTTTATCATGAAAATCATGACTCTCTGACAACTAACATTAGAATTTGAATTACTAGACCAAAAGCAACGCCAAATTAAGTAAAATGCATGAAATCTTAAAATGCACTTATCTTCAGATTACATAATAAAAAGATTTGTTTGAAAACCATGGTGTAAATCTAAGCAGTAGTTGCATAAATTAGACTTAAAAGCAAACATGCTGCACAGAATAAGGTAGGGAATTAGCATATAGAAAAGCGATGCATATATCGATTTCTATGGGCGATGCATTTTAATGATGGTTTAGCCACTTTGCTTGTTAAATTAGAATCTTTATTTAGTCAAGAAGATGATTTCCTGGAAGATTCTAAGAGATTTATTTGATAATAATATAGTTAGGCTTATTAAAGTAGAAGCAACCTTGTGTAAATAAAGTAATGAATAATAGATCGAATTACAAGTTAGTTGTGTGATTAAGTTTTTCCAGTTTTGTATTTGAATAGTCCAAAGTGAACAAAAGAAAGAAAAGGTAAAAGTTTGTTTTTCTTTTGCTTTCAGGTTGTTTTGACTCCCTCTTAGTATCACATATATGTCAGTTCGTGTCAGATGTCAACTTTTGTATTTTGTTTGGACTTCAAACTGGCAGATATTATGACAAGACTTGACATTCTATTTACTGAATTGTGCCACATTGTTGCACTTAATATCTCTTTCTTTGGCAAACTTTGTTATTCTCCATGATGTTTTACAATTTTAATACCGCAGATAACTAATATTGTGCTCATTTTTCATGATACTTGTGTTTTGTTCACCTTTTTTCTACTGCTGTTTAATTACAATATATGTTAGTTTTCATTAAAACTTTTCTGTAAAATTCTTGTACGTTATAAAGCATTTACATTAAGTTGTTGATATGAATAAAAAATCTGTCAAATCTAGTTACATCGTTTAGTTTATCATGAAAATCATGACTCTCTGACAACTAACATTAGAATTTGAATTACTAGACCAAAAGCAACGCCAAATTAAGTAAAATGCATGAAATCTTAAAATGCACTTATCTTCAGATTACATAATAAAAAGATTTGTTTGAAAACCATGGTGTAAATCTAAGCAGTAGTTGCATAAATTAGACTTAAAAGCAAACATGCTGCACAGAATAAGGTAGGGAATTAGCATATAGAAAAGCGATGCATATATCGATTTCTATGGGCGATGCATTTTAATGATGGTTTAGCCACTTTGCTTGTTAAATTAGAATCTTTATTTAGTCAAGAAGATGATTTCCTGGAAGATTCTAAGAGATTTATTTGATAATAATATAGTTAGGCTTATTAAAGTAGAAGCAACCTTGTGTAAATAAAGTAATGAATAATAGATCGAATTACAAGTTAGTTGTGTGATTAAGTTTTTCCAGTTTTGTATTTGAATAGTCCAAAGTGAACAAAAGAAAGAAAAGGTAAAAGTTTGTTTTTCTTTTGCTTTCAGGTTGTTTTGACTCCCTCTTAGTATCACATATATGTCAGTTCGTGTCAGATGTCAACTTTTGTATTTTGTTTGGACTTCAAACTGGCAGATATTATGACAAGACTTGACATTCTATTTACTGAATTGTGCCACATTGTTGCACTTAATATCTCTTTCTTTGGCAAACTTTGTTAGGAAAGTTTGTTCGTGTTATTAAGGTTTTGCTGAAAGCTTGGGGATTTATTGTGATGTGGATGTTAGTGATGATGATAGTGGCAATTAGATTTCAAAGATAATTAAGGATTGACTCGTGCCATCATCAAAACCACATACTCCAAGACACGTGCTGCTAAGCCTGGTTTCCTTAATTAATTGTCAATATTATTATGATGTTTTTTGATGATTCATTGCAAAACCTTGTGGTTTATTTATTTTTGTGTATCTTCTTGAAATTGTGCAATAGGGAAATGGAAATGTTCGCAACTACAAATAATCAATTGTTTCATTATTCTCATAAAAAATTGGCAAATGAGCGTTTGTTGTGCTTTTAAGGCATACTAAGTTAATTCACACTGACTTTTTTCAAATTCTCCGAAACAGCATTCATGAATTACCAATGAAGTTCAGCTTTTCTAAACATTTACTAAAAAGTAGAATTTCCAAAAAAATCAAGCATGAATGACGGTATGAAGTTTTACTCAAAATTCAATTAAATCATTTTTAAAACTAGATTTCCCAGCAGTAACAGTTTAAGCATATTCAAGATTTTAAGGACCATTGTGTATTTCTCAGAACTAACATAATATCTGATTTTTAATTAAATTTCACAGGTTAAACCACTCAGAAGTCGTACGTAACTCCTCATTCTACCAATGCTGTTCAGGATTTTGCATAGATTTCCTTGTGAAATTTGCCGAAGATATTGGTTTCACTTATGAACTTGCCCGAGTACCGGATGGACGCTGGGGAACCCTTACAACCGGCAAATGGAATGGACTAATCGCTGAACTGATTAACCGCAAGGCGGATGTGGCCTTTTCTTCCTTGATGATTAATTCGGAAAGGGAGGCAGTGGTGGATTTTTCCGTTCCCTTTATGGACTCTGGGGTTGCTATCCTGACTGCAAAAAGGACTGGTATCATTTCACCTACAGCCTTTCTTGGTAAGTTTCTTTTAAAATTCTTACATTTTATCCACAAAATATAAATAGTCTGTTAAAATCCCCAGATATATTCTACTGACACAGATCTCTCAAAATTTTTGCCATAAAATATGGACGTTAAGCATTATTAGAGTACATAATACTTAAGCCCTACAAATAAAGGCTATTATTTTTATTATGTCATATAAAAATCTGAAAAAATCTATACAATAATAAACAACAAAGAAATCTTTTTAACCAGAAAATACAGCTTTAAGATAATTTACCACATCAATTAATAAAGTCAAAGTTCAGCTGCACCAAAGATTTATATAATTGAAGAATGACACATGCACTGTACTCAAAGTTTTCATATATTGTCCATTGCAGTCATCCAACTAGAAGAGAATTGCTTGCGAATTTCAATATCTAATTTTGTAGTCAAAGGTTTACTACAAAGGTTTGTTTTTATTTATAAACATCATCTCGTAGCTTAAATATTAATTCTTTGATCAATTCCAATATTAGAACTTAACTGGAAGGAAAAACGTCTATGAATTTTAAATGAAGACAAGATTCCATGCATAATTTAAGTATTTGAGGTAAACCATGCCAAGTAAATTATAGATTCAGTACTTTTCTATTTAATTCAAAATTCAATCTGAAGAAAATAATACATTTTTCCTTAATTTCTTTCAACTTTAACCTTCTTGGACTTTCTCAAATAAATAAAAGTATCTCTGTCGACTCTGTCTGATTGATAAACGTGTTAAATCCTTTTGACTGGACTTGAGTGAGCCTAGTATTAAAAGTATTATGTTTGTTCCGTTGTTGACTCCAGTTGCACTTTTTGAATCCCAAAAAGGACTTTTCGGTCCGATTTCTTACAGTAGATTTAGTAGAGTATCAGCTATAATTTAAATTCAGTAAAGAAAGGCACAAAAAGTAAGAAATAGGTTTAAAACCCACTCCTTTCCTTACTTTACTCCCTAGAATCCAATTGAATTTGAGATTTTTCTCTAAGATTGAAAAGGTTGATGGAAATCGAGACATACAAAAGAGCATTGCATTGCAATGCACGTTCTTCCATATAATATGTATAAATATATATGCTAGTTAAGTTCCTGAAAGAGTAAAAAAAGGACTGGAATGATGTTAAAAGGATGGAAAAGGAGAAATACTGTGAAAGTTTTAGAAGATTTAGTGAGGTTTGTTTGCTAATATTTGAATTGCTTAAAGGACCGTGTTTAAATCATCTGTAATGTCTTGGTACAAGAATAGAGGGTAATTTACACATTTTTATTACACCTTTTAAGAGGTTGGGGGAGTGAGGAAGCATTTAAAACCGGAGTTTAGGTCTTAACGGGTTTAAAAAACATTTTATGACTAAACTACTTCCTTGGTTTTATGGAGATATTTTATAATCGGAGAAAATGAACATGATTTATGGGCACTGGATTGATCTAAGAGTACAAACTAAGTCTGACGTAAAAGCACAAAATCCAGGAGTGGTAGTCGCACCCATTGAACACAAAAAAGTCGGGGATAGAGAAGAGATCAGAGGAAGAAAGAACTTCATGATGATGATGATTTGATGCTGACATGACATGACCTACTTTAATACATCTTCGTCTGTCATCATCGATTTAAAGTAAAAGAGGAGAGAAAGTGGGGAGAAAAAAAACTGAAAAATGATGTGATGATCCCACCACCATTATGATTTGTGTGACTATGGTTTGTTTGGCTTTGTGTATAAGGGAAACGGGATCACATTTGAATCAGGATTCAGCCAAGCTTTACTTATATTACTGTTTATTTACCATTTCCAGTTCGGTTGGGACTGAAGAGGAAAATTGGGTATCAAATAAATACTGTGTGTTGTTATCAATTGGATGCAAATGTGTGAATTGTTCCCTGGGGGGAACTAATTTATAGAATAGGAACACTAAGGAGTGTCATATTTTACATTTTTAAGGACATTGTCAATAGTTAGGTATAGTTCAAAGGTATAGAGTTTATGTATTCTCAAAATAGACTATTAATTATTGATTGTGATATATCTGTATAAGCTTTTTTTATGTAAAGATGGTCTGATGCCAAAACGTGCTTCTTTGTTGGTTCTTGTCGGGTTGGGTTTTCATCTCAATATAATTTTGTAGATTATTTACACACACACCATATTCCGTTGGCAGGTTGAGAGCACGTTTATGCATTTCTTTTAAAGCCTTAGGAAACTTAGGATTGTCTGGATTCATATGATTGAATGAAATGCTAATGTTAAGGGCATGCCGTGATGTTGTTAGTTGTTAAAATAAATTCTTGAATTTCATATTTTTTAATACTTAAAAGCATTTATAGTGTTTTTCCCACGTCGATCTCCAGGTAAAATTTACAACAGAGAGTATACAAAATATCGTGTTATTACATCATTTTGTAAGTATTTCTGAGAAAAATGTCAAGTGCTTTGAGCTTTGTGTTATTTTATTTCTCTTGCTTTTTCTCAAATATCAGTTTCAAAATATTCAGTAAGAGTAAGAAAACGAGGAAAATGTATCTTTTGATAGAAACTTAATATGAGTAAAGATGAATAGAAGGGAAGATCTATTGGTTCAATTCCTTTTATGACAGTTTACCTTGTAGCCAAAGAATCCATACAAATGCAAATAATGTGTCAGAAGTAACAAATCTACTCTATCTATTGGAGAAATTCTAAAGAAAGTAATCGTTTTGATTGAAAGGAAAAAGAAGGGAATTTATCAGGTGAAATATCATGAGCTTGTCTTGTTTAGAATTTTAAATAGAGGAATAAAGTATCAGACTGTTGTGTGTTGAGAAATAAAATAAAATAGGGTATTATTAAGCATGGGTGCTTTTTTTAATATATTGGTAATGTGAATTTTCTTTTTGGTATTAAGCTGTATATTAAGAGAATAAGTCAATTTGTCAAAAGGGAGAAATTTATAAACTGGACTAAATTTTAGTAATAA
>JAQGAA010003812.1:0-10330 GCA_034696425.1 Isotoma viridis
TGGCTTCATAGTTTAGCTAAAATATACCGACCGAAGACCCCTTACAATCCTAAAGGAGTATTTACCTACTTTGAGAACTACAATGTGGAGGTACGGGATCGAGTGAAATGTATCAGTGGATCGGAAGGTATAGTATTATTCTTACAGCTTCCTCAACCGTCTTCTATTCCATTTTAACGTTTTAAATTTAAAGTTTAGTTCATATTTTTTAGTGTATTACAAAATTTGGACTAGGTTAAGTTAGGTTCCTTACAGGCGTTGATTTGTTGAACATTGATTAATAATTATTAATGATATTTATCATGTAGTTAACTATATTTGAACTTTGTTTTTATTTCAGGAGTACCCGTCTCTACACAATGGGACATAAATGGCTATTTCTATCCTATTCAAATCGCTCAATTCGGATTGTCCCATTTTAGCAAATATCTAACAGAAGGAGAGCCGAAACGAATAATTTTAGAAGACGGAGATGAAGTCAGAGGAGGATGGTTACCTTCTGAACTTATTGCAACTCTTCCAAACGACAACAATGACCCTACAACGAATCATTATGTTCAAGTACAAACATCTGATAATGCAGGTAAAGGCTAATTATCCCTATTCTGGATTTTATAATTAACGTACTCATTTCCTATAAAATTGCACTACATTTTCAAAATTCCATTACATTTTTAGGAGAATCATCAGCAAAATTAAGTATTTCTCCTACAAAACCTCGAATGCTAGTGTTAAGTTGGCAAATGCGAGTGATAAGCAATCTAGATCGACCCAATGTTACTCTAACTGCAACGCTGAGATACGAATCACAAGTATTCTATCTTCATTACACTACCGCTGACTTCCTTATTCAAGCAAAGGTAACTTCCGCTAAATGCATAACAACACAACCTTTAACTATAACTTTATAAAACTGTTTACAGGATAACCACATTTATCACGGACTTGGATTCAAAAGCCAGAAAAATTGGCAACACTTGATTCGAGACCTGGGAGTAGATGTACAAAAAGGCGTGAGCCTTTTATATCAAACCAGCAAGAAATCAAAAATCCCAAAAATAATTAAATCCAAACTGCAACTAGAATCCATTTCTATAGACTCAGCATTTTCAGAAACGTTAATCTTACTTGACAACATGACCTTGTCAACTAATGAACATTTAGCTCAATTTTTTCAAGCCGCTGACTGGTTTGTATCTCACCAAGACCCCCGTGGGGGATGGCCTATTCCTGTTAGACGAAAGTTCGCTGCAGACTTTTACCCTGTTTTAGAATCAGGATGGTATTCCGCTATGGGACAAGGTCACGCTTTATCCCTTCTTTCTCGAGCGTATTCTATCACAACGAACAATAGTCAATATGCTGAAGCTTGTGCCAAAGCATTAGCTACTATATTTGATCGCCCAGGAACTCAGCACGGTGTTCGTGCCCTCTTTATGGATAAGTTTATCTGGTACGAAGAATACCCTACAACTCCGAGCTCTTTTGTGCTTAATGGATTCATGTATGCTCTACTTGGGCTGTATGATGTTAAATTTATTGAAGTTAATGGAGCGAGTGATAAAGCAAGGGAGCTTTATGATCTAGGCATGATATCACTTAAAACCATGTTACCATTGTATGATACTGGTAGTGGAACTATGTACGATCTTCGCCATGTCACAGTGCCAGGAATCTCTCCTAATCTCGCAAGACTTGACTATCATGTAACTCATATTAACCAATTATTAACCTTTGCTACTTTTGAAAAAGATACCATTTTTGAAAGTACGGCTGAAAGGTGGATAGGATACACAGAGGGAAATAGGGCTCCCCATAACTGAAACTTTGAATCTATCAATCTGTATTTGAAATATGATAATTAGAAATAGTCGATAACGAAGCACCCATCGCACGCAATTTAGAATAATAAGATTTATAAGAGTACGTATTTCATTAGTTGTTTTCAGTTTGTAAAGATCATTTATACCTGTTTTGAATATTAGTTTGTTGACTTGATTTAAATTTTTGGGAGGAAAACGTAAGCGTTAACGTTAAGCATTTATTAAACTAAGTGATACTCCATTTAACTATGCAAATAATGTAACACGAATGACATGACATAATGAAAGTGCTTGTTCGGTAGTGTCGAATTAGAGTGTGCAGCATTTAACTTATAGACTGGATTCAATATTCATGAATTGCACTTATACAAAATTAATCACACTGCAACTATTGTATTTTACACGGTTTTAAAATAACAGCTAAATATGTTATAAAAATGACTGAAATAGATTTACATTTAAAATTGTTGTTGTTGTGTTGTGACTTGTGACCTACTTATATGTATGTATCTCCTTAATTAATGAACTTTTACCAGTTAACGAGATTTCCAGTTTGACCACTGTTGTACTACAAACTACACTTACTCACAAAAAATAAACATCTTGATCTTACAAAACATTTCTATAATAACCTTAAACTCAATTGCCTAAAACCGCAATGGAATTACACTTACAAAAATACACAATGACCTTTTCAATTCATATTTAAAGGATACTTCTAGTACATAGTGATTTTATAGTCATAATCAAGTTGGATTGAAATAATACGGAATAAAATGTTGAAATTGAATCATCCGTATTCAGCAGTTACCCCTGCACCCTTCCAGTGTTTCATTCTATAGACTTACACAGGATCCAATTCAAATGTCTTTTCCCATTGTCTTTATATTTAATCTCATATTTAAAAAAATGCAAATGTATTTTATATACCTCAGGAATATCCATAACTAGTTGCAACTTTCACGTGGAAAGATCCGGAATAATAATATCCAGCAAAAAAGCTTTGTTTGTTGTGACTTCATCATGCCATATTTTTTTGAGTAAGGGCTTGTCGCCTAAATACATCACTTTAGCTCCTTTAAGAACAATTTTTGGCGTATTTGACCAAATTTGACCGATGATTCCAACGTAGGCACCTTTAAAAGAAATTAGAGGAATAATTTACAAACAATCATATAGATTACTACGATAATTATTCGATTACAGATTATGACCTTAATTCTTTTATTAATCAAAACTTAATTTTGTATATGAACCTTTTACAATATCAGGATTGTCTCCTCCAGGAAGAGTATCAAACTCATGTAAAAATGCTTCACCCGTTGAGTCACTGAGATGCAGAATCGAATTATTATCAGTTGTCTCTTCAAGAATATCCAATACAGTTCCTTGAATCCATATCATATTTAGCCTTAATGTAGTTTCCTTAGGGGGAATGATATTGACACTATTTCCATCTGCTTTGCAAAGGGAATCTGAGTTTAAGTTTAGTATCCAATTTCCATTACCATCTTCATCTCGAGCAGATGTAAGATCCCTGATTTCTAATTTATAAGCTGGTCCGTCAAAGAATCCACTAGCCATGTTAAGTTATTTCTGGTGGCTAAAATATGAAAAATACAAATTGCTTAATACAAAATGAATTAGAAAATCCAATTTAAACACAAAGTAATTTGTAATTTACTTGTCATACTTACCTCATATCCATCCATACTATCACTTATCAACTAGAAATAACGCTGAAAATTCAGTGAATCACACTCCACGCTCTGCTCATGTGTGATGATTGTTTGGATTTTTTATTGCAATTGTGTGTGGGTGGAATTCGGTGGATTGTTTACTTTGCACTTTCAACTTCAAACTTTCAAGGTCAAAGAAAGTGAAAGAAACAAAAGCGAATGTGATGATAATTGGTACAGTTTAACCTTTGACCTCTCACCTTAAAAATGTTTCAAATTGTTACAAGTGGGAGGGGTTTGGAAACAAATTAAGAACGTTTGCAACATTGCAACTTACTTCATACTTCTGGAATTGATATTCATTCACGCGATAAAAGTGAAGTTTGTACAACAGTTTCCCGCCTCCTCCCGCTTCTATTTGTTGACAAACAAGTTCAAGTCAAAATATTGAATCCACATTCGCATTCATTGCGCATATCCATGTGGCCAAAATATTTTACTTTTTTTTGTTAAAATTGACTCTTGGCACCTGGTCGTGTGAAAAGTTCAGTCTTTGTCAAATTGAAATAAGTTTGAATTTAAAATTCCATTTCTGATTTTCTTGTGTATTGTTATTGTTGATTGTGTCAAGTCTGTCAAGTCACAAGTTGAAACTGTCAAGAAAGGAAACGAGCCTTGCGCTTACCGACGAAGGACTACGAGACTGTCTGTGCCTGCCTACTGCCTGTGCACAGTCAACAGACAGTAGTTTAGCTAGCATTTCACATTTCTAGGTCAGAGGGTCAGACTGACAGTCTGCAGTCACACTCCGGTCACATCATGCCATTTCCAGTAACAAAGCAAAATATTTCGAAATTTGACAATGTAGGATCTCTTGTTCACAGTTTATTTAACAGGGAAATGGGATTTCCTTGTTCCGTTGATCCCAGTGGATGGTAAGTCCGACCGACGCACCCTTACCACTTACGTTCGTTCATACGTTCAACGTTTCAGCATGATCTATGTATCTATGTTGTATGTTTGTTGATTGTGTACTGTGTACTGAATTGTTGATTGGGCAAGGGGGGGGGGCATATTAGTGTGTAGTGACTAACTGTCACTCAGTCTGGCTTCTGGTCAGTCAGATCATAGCCCTGTGCCCTGCTTTTTCCTTATTTTACCATTACATTTTAATTTTCACCATTTCACATTTTATTTGCTTTTTATAAATTGAATTCAAAGGCTTGACCTACAAATCACCCGGCAGCTGATATACTCCCGAGCCCCTGGTGACGGTCGACCTACGCAACCAGAATCCGAACCATTGGACACAAACATAACGAAGAATCCACAACAGTCTTCAGGTCAAAACATAATCGTTCAGAAGACAGAGAAATCAAATTCAAACTGGTCGAAAGCTAAACTGACCGAAAGTATTTTACCTCGAAATCGTGATAGAAACATGACAAAAACAAGACGAGTCGACTTCCTTGATGATTATTTGATGATCACTGAGCCTCTTAGCAATCAAGTAAAAATCAGAAATGTATTCATGCCAAACACTTCTGGTGTTGGCAAGAATTTTGTTGTAAGTTTAATTGTAGGAGTTGAAGACATTTATTACTAATCCTTTTCCACAAAAACTGAAATACAATACCTACGCTTCTTTTTTAATAGTGGAAATATGGATTGTTGGACGATTCTAAATTGAAGTGGCTAAGTTTTGACGTATGGTACGTGACTTGCGTGTCAACAGAGGTGGATAGAAATGGTCAAATTGTGGTTCCCAGAAGATTAGCCACGCTATTTGCACTCCAAAGCCGTCGGTTGCTCCTATATAATTTTGAAACAGGGGCAAAAATGGATGAATTGTGCCTGTCATCTTCCTCAACTTCTCAAATTAACTACATAACTGTAGATGTATACCCTGAGGAAGATCGGGTGTATGTTGCTGCTTCGAGATCATCATTGCCTCCTGCTTTGCAGCATGAGTTTATTATATTATCTTATCCACCTCTGAATATCTTGTACAGGGTTCAGGTTAGTAATTTCAGTATAAGAATCATTGAAATAGATTTAATTTGCTGATAATTTTGAAATAAATTCAGATATTCAAGTTTATTATATTTTTTCAGATTCCAAAGGGGGTATTTGGAAAAGGAGTAAAAGATGTGGAGACGGTTGGTAGCTTTTTTTATATCGCACGATCTTCGTTGGTGGAAACGTGCAGTCTAGAAGATTTGATAAGGGTTAGTTTAGTGATAGATAAATAAATTACTCTTGACAATTTTTGGCAGAAATGTTCCACACTAGGATTAATTAATTACTTAATAACGGTTTTTAATGAAGATGAACGAGAATTCTATAATAAATGAAGGCTCGGATCTGGATGGGAAGACGATTAAAGTCGAAAACTGTCCACCTGTTCTCTTTTCGTTCAGATCAAAAAATTGTTACAGCTCTATCATACCTCATATTTGGCCTCCTCATATTATTGGCAAGGTTAAAGATGGCTTTGAGGTAATTAGTTTTAATTTCGCAGCAGCTAAAACATAATATGTTATATATTATATTCGATTAATTCATATATAGATTTTCAATGAAATGTTGTTAAAATGCATGTCTGATTTCATATTTCATCGCTACTATATTTTAGATATTCAATATGCAACACCCGGAACATCCCATTGATAAAATTTTGAAAGATGATGAATCAGAAATGTTTGGAAGAGAACCAATATTGCATTGTTACAACAGTGATGCACCACAAATTATCCTGCAAAACCTTCCTCATGGTTTTGAGTAAGTTCTCCTTTTTACTGATTTAAAAATAATTACGAATATGCTTTAATTTTAACTCTCTTTGTATCAAAGCATTTTAGATGTCAAATTAAGTCAGTCATCTTCAGTTGTTCAAAGAGCTTTCACTACAAAAGTATTAAATGATATCGCGGATACACGGAGATTGATGGAGCAGAATGAAGCGACTGCAGGACGTGTTGCACGAGGACTTCGAAATATAGCAAGAAAAAATTACCTTGATGCAGATAAAAGCAAGGACTATGGTTTTGGTTATTGTGGCGATTTAGATCTTTTTGCCGTAGCAATTGCATCAAGCCAAGATGGAACTCTTGAAGTAAGCTTGTATGACAACTTCACAAAGAAACTGTTCAAAAAATTACAGCCGGTGTGGCTTCGACCTAAAAACAAATCGAGTGTACCGTCGTCCCTTTCACTATCAGTCCATTTTCAATGGTCGAATATAAAAATTAAAGTAAAAGCGTTTACTCATCAATTCACTTGCCACAGCGATGAGCTGTTCACGCTGAACTTAATGGCTGAGGGCATTAGTCTTTGAAATGATCACCTGTTGACCCTTACAAAAATTGTGTATGGTTAAGCATAAACTATTTAAATGTGACTAATGGTTTTGGTGTTTCTGTAAAGTTTGTGCTTCCTAAAATACTATCTAGATGAATATGAAATTAAATTTGTTAATTTATCCTATTTAAAAAAAGGTGTACGCTTCCGAACGAAATAATCTTCATCTAAAATCTAAACATAAATAGAAAATGCTTTAAACTATTTATATTCTATGTACGATTTACCACTTTAACCTACTTATTATGATTAGTATTATGTATTTTTGTACGACAAAACCATTCTAATTAGTGTGTAATGCATAAAGTAAATAAATTAATTATAAAAGGGATATATTTCCTAGTATGTGACATGACATTAATTGTTTCTCGCTTTAACAAGCAATACCAACAATTGATATTCATTCATAACTATGTACAAAAATGTTGATTGGATAATTTAACAATGAAGGTCAATCATTGTAATAAAATAAACTGAGGTTTATGTTGATTACGTCTCCAGTACACAGCATTAGTTGAACAGTTGAACTTGCATGTTTTTGTACTTTTCGTTCTTGTAATGTAATTGTAACCGTAACCTTATATTTAAGTACTACTGATTTCCCGATTATAGTTATAACTAGGAGTAGTTAGTACAAAAGGCTACAAGGGCATTCAAAAAGGTTCGGGAATTACATTCATATATTTAGGAATAAAGGAATTGTAAAAAACGAAAAACCATTTCCCGCATCCTCCCGCCTCTACTTTGTTTATAAACATAAATCCGCATGCATTGCGCAAACTACATTATTGCAAAATAATATCCCAGCCATGTGCTCAAAGCCGAAAGCCCAAAGTGCTCAACAAACACAACACCTTTGATTGAAGTGTTCTATTGAATTGAAAAACAAATCCGATAAATCCAACTATTTTTCGAACGACGAACCCGATTACAGATAACCCGATCCTACAATCCTACTGACAAGGCGTTACGATACGACTGTACACTGTCTGTATGCCGAAATATAATAAAATTAAACATTATTTTCAATTTTATATTATTACACAGATGTAGTTGTGCAATCGCAGTGCACAGTGTGCAGTGCATAGTTTTTTATCTGTTTTAGGTCACCTGCACCCTGCACCAGACGCTAGACTTGAGAGGTGACATCCGGTCACACTGACTGCACTGCACTATGCCAATTCCAGTAGCAAAAGGGAATATTTCGAATTTTCATAAAGTAGGATCTCTTGTCCACAGTTTATTTAACAGGGAAACGGGATTTCCTTGCTTCATTGATCCCAGTGGATGGTAAGTCCAACACACCCTTAAATAAGTTTCAGCACTCATCATTGATTGTATTGTGTGTTGTTGATTGGGGAAGGGGGGACATTTATTAGACAAGATCTGAGATCTAATCCTATAGGTCTAGCTCTGCTATATCTAGCTTTTAGCTTATGACATTCGTATTTTATTTACTTTTTTTGTAAACTGAATTGCAGGCTTGACAGACAAATCACCCAGCAGCTGGTCTACTCCCGAGCTCCTGGCGAAGATAAACCTACACAACCAGAATACGAACCCTTGGACGCAGTAAAGAATTCACAACAGTCTTCGGGTCAAAACATGATTCTTCATAAGAAAATGAAATCAAAATCTGCTGTAGCCCCCATCACATTAAAAGTTTCAAACTGGACAAAAGCTATACTGACCCCACATCATTTACCTAAAAGCCGTGATAGAAAAAAGACAAAAAGACAAGTTAACCTCATTGATGAGTGTCTGATGATAACTGAGCCTCTTAACAATCAATTAATGAGAAATGTATTCATGCCAAACACTTCTGGTATTGGCAAGAATTTTGTTGTAAGTTTTCTTTGAGAAGTTTAAGACTTATATTTATATTGTTACTAATCCTTTCCCAAAAAGTTTGAAGACCTATTTATTTGTACTAGTGGAAATATGGATTATTGGACGACTCCGAAGAGGATTGGCTAAGCTCTGACGAATGGTACGTGACTGATGTGACAACAGCGGTTGATAAAAAGGGTCAAATTGTGGTCCCCAGGAGATCAGCAACACTATTTGTACTCCGAGAAAAGCGGTTGCTCTTGTATGATTTGGAAACTGGGATAAAGATGGACGAATTGTGCCTTTCATCGTCCTCAACTTCTGAGATCAAATACTCAGATGTTCATGTAGACCTTGAAGAAGAACTGGTGTATGTTGCTGCTGAGACATCGTCATTGCCTTCTGAGTTGCAGTATGAGTTCATTGTTTTATCTTATCCACCACTGAATATCTTGTACAGGGTTCAAGTAAGTATTTTAATTCCAGTATTCAGTATTGCCTATTCTAATTGGCTGATAATTTTACAAATTCAGATGTTCAGTCTAATCATTTTATTTTTCAGATTCTAAAGAGTGCTGTTACTGCTCTTGGAGAAGATGTCATAATAGATGTGGATACGACTGGTACCTTTTTTTATATCGCACGATCTTCGTTGAAGGAAACGTGCAGTCTTAAAGATTTGATAAGGGTTAGTGATTAATAAATGAGTAACTTTAGCTCGGCGATTTTTGTAGAAATTCTATTATATATTACAAATTAATTATTTAATAACGGCTTTTTTGAATGAAGATGAACGAGAATTCTATAGTTAACGAAGGCTCAGGTCTGGAAGAGAAGACGATTAAAGTTAACAACTTTCCACCTGTACTCTATTCTATTGAGACAAGTGATAGTTACCAAGAAATGATACCACATATTTGGCCTCCTCACGTTATTGGCAAAGTTGAAGATGGGTTTGAGGTAATTGGTTTTAATTATGCAGTACCTACAAGATTCATGTAGTTGTAAAAATGAAAAGTTGTTAAAATCACTAACAAAAATATCTTTCTAATTTTTCACTTTTGTAGATATTCAGTATGCAACACCCGGAGCAGCCCATTTATAAAATTCCAAAGGATAATGAATCAAAAATTATTGGAAAGGAACTTACTTTGGAATTTTACGATGGCCACGCACCACAAATTGTCCTACAAAACCTTCATCATGGTTTTGAGTAATGTCAATTTTTATTTTTGTGGATTAAAAAAATTACGAATATGTTATAATTTCTTCTCTTTGTATTATTAAAGCATTTTAGATGTCAAATCGAGCCAGATTGTTAGAAGAACTTTCACTACGAAAGATATCAATGACAGGGATACACAGAGTTTGATGGAGCAGAATGAAGCAACTACAGGACGTAATGCACGAGGACTTCGGAATGTAACCAGAAAAAAATACTTTGATGCAGATAGTAGCAAGGACTATGGTTTTGGTTATTGTTTCGAGCTAGACCTTTTTGCTGTAGTAATTGCATCAAGCCAAGATGAAACACTAGAAGTAAGCTTGTATGACAACTTCACAAAGAAATTGTTCAAAAAATTACAGCCGGTGTTGCTTCGACCGAAGAACAAATCGAGTGATACGTTTTCCCTTGAA
>JAQGAA010003813.1:0-10329 GCA_034696425.1 Isotoma viridis
TAAGATGTTACACAATCAACAGCCAAATTTATTATTCTTCCTTAGTGCAACATTTCAACTGCAATTGCTGTGATTGAAATATCATAAAAATACTCTGATGAAAAATTCTGACATAAAATCTCGATATAACAGCCGGTGGTGTTAGTAGTTTGGTTCCTAAACACACACACGTAAATTCCTACTAAAAAAACTAGTCCATCTCATCCTAAAAATTAATATTGTTAAACGAATGAAAATATTATGATTGTAATTCAACGGGTAACAGATGTTTGAATGTCTTTATTCAAATCATTTCATTAATTTCAGTCTACACTCTGAATATACAATTCTAATGCATTTTAAGAGGAAAAAACTTCCAAAAGAGTTGAAGAATTTGGAGTAGCAGGTATTTTTATAAAAGTAATTACACACACATTATCCCTAATTTTAAGTAAACTCCTTAAAAAACAAAAAATAATGATATGTAGGAATGAATTCGTGGTATCTAATTATATTCACACGCATTCTGTGAATCCTTTCATTCCATTGTGTGCACAGATGATACCTAATTTTGTTACACGTCTTTTTTCAAGTGATAAAAAATCGATTGAAAAATAATAATTATAGTAGAAATATTCAATTTTTGTTGTCCGTTATCTGACCATTCTGACCAACAACGTTTGCTTATGCAATTAGTAGGTGTGGCGATATTTCAATCACATGCCACTACCATCATCTTCCTATATACACTCAACCATTCATTCAACTTTTCAGCTAAAAAACAACTCGATTTTTACCCTCAGGTTTCATTTTGCAAAAGGCAAAGCTACCTTTTTTATCATATAATCGGAAACAATTCCCATTTTTGTCTGTCCATATGGCAAATTAAAAGTATTTTTGAGTTAGGAAAAACTGTTCGTTGCTTAACGGCTCGGAGTTTTTACTAAAATCCGAAAAAACATAACTGGTTATTCAGGATTAGAGTTTTTCTCTAGGAAATCTCGTGCGATTTCCACTTTGAATTGGAGTCAACAACATTATGTCGTCGTATTGCGTACGGGTGGGATTCAATAGAAACAAATAAAAGTATTTTGTATAATATCGTACGTACGTAACAAATGGGATCATTTTATGCTATTGACATTGGCTAAATAATAAGCTCAACATTATTTAATAAACTTAATGGATCAAATAATAATAAAATGTTTTTATTCGAACTTTAAAGCTTAATCTGAGTTGAGGGTTAAATGACTAACTATGGAATGAATGGTTCGTGATATAAAATGGCAATGGCATTAGTTAATCAGCAAAAATAAATATTATCCTTACTGTTTTAAATAATACGATTACGAATCATTCATCCGAAAGCTTCTTGTAAAATGTATTTTGAAAGAAAGATTGAATACTATGCAGTGAGATGGATTAGCTAATTGCCTTGGACATCCTTTAATAGATTAGGGCATTACTAACTGCCATATCCCACTATGTATGCTAAACAATGATTATATCATAAGATAAGTTACATAGTCTAGATAGGATTACTTCAATATGGCAATACACGGCCATCTGTATATCTTCACATTGCAAATTGGCAATTCTAGTTTATAGCTAATGAGCCAAATATTCTGAATCTGTTTTACTTCAGTTGTACAAAATAGCATGTGGAGTGTCTCTGTAGTTGGCTGTGATGGTGATCTGAATCTCTATAATGTAATTGGGTTCAAGAACATGCAAATTACTCTACTTGCTTAATAAATGTCTCTGTCTGTGACTAATACATCTTGCTACTCTAGAAACTCCCCACTACACTCCTATTTACTAATTAAAAAATGTGCATTTAGGTAATACGCAAAAATTACTTTCTGCAAATTAAATGATGCATTTCAATTTTTTTAAAGTTTTTTAAAATACCATACATAAAATTATCACCTTATTAAAATGCACACATTACCCCCTAAAGGACTTTAAATACTTTGAAAATTAAAATCTGCAAATTTGGCTAAAGCTTTACATAGTAAAATAAGCTATTGCGTATGACTGTGTGGTTTATAATATCAATCAGGTTTCGCAACCCTTACGCTCACGATTTATAAACAAGCATAATAATATTATTTTAATAAAAAATCCTCAAAATGCAAAATTATGACAAAGCTTTGCATAGGTTAAGAAATTACGTAACATTTCCACTCCTCCAGCTGCCTATTATAACATAAATAAGTCAATACTTAAATTTTATTTAAAGTTAAACAAAATGCAAAAAAAGGAATAATATAGAAATGCAGCCAAAAAAATAAAGGTCAAATTCATATGCAAATTAGGCTTTAATCACACACCAGCTAAAAACTACTAGCACAGACATCAATAATATATTACATAGACACTTAATTGATCCCATATCCATCCCATATTATTAAATGTGTATTGCATGTTCCACTCACTTTTTACATGATTATCCTTCATTATTTCATGTAAACGTTGGATTTTAAGAATACATAAAATGATGAACATGTGTTCCTCATTTGCATTCAATGATACAATTCCATATGCAATATTTATTCCATCTGCACACATCAGCTAAAAAATAATTTATATGCAATTCTTTCCTTACATTTTACACATGTTTTTTTTATCCAAAGACATTTATATTCTACTGAAATTAATTATATTTTAGTGAAGGTGGATCTTTTGCAGTTTTATTGTCTCGTCTACAAGAAAGAAATGTTGTCGTTTTATCTATTTTATATTAAATGGTTTGTACTCTTGATGACATTGAACAGAAAGGAAAACAGTAACAAAAAATAAGAAAAAGTGCATAAAAATTTGGATATAAAAAGTTCACGAGATTTTTTGTCGTTTTGTTGCATCCACACTATCCATCCCCTATGAGTATCATCATCATGGATTGTCTATAGAAATACAGATGAGCCAAGGCAGACTGATGAGGATAAGAGAGTTTTACTGGCAAAGCTAGTCTTACGTGTTAAAGTTAAAAATGTTATGCAGAAGAAACCCCATGCAGGCCATGCAATGTGAATAACAGCATTAAAAGCCACCACCACTAGCATAAGTAGTCAAGGTTTGCATTTTTTATTCAGTTAATTTTGTATACAACTCCAAAGAGTTAGTTTAGTCTTGTCCTTTGCAAGTTGTGGAACTTCAAGAAAAATTATTACATTTGCTCTTCTTCTTCTCCTTAGAGAGATAAATAAATGTGTGTAATAATTAGATATTATTTAAGCATTAGGTGATTTTGTAGGTGTCTTCAAAACTATCTTCAGATTGTAAACGTTATTGTTAAGTTTCGGGGCTATTGTAACGTTTGGGTACTCATTATACCTGCACAACCATCTCTAAGAAAATAAAACTCCATTACATCTGGTGTAGTTTGCTCATTTGGTGTAGTGTGATTACATGTGTATGTTACACCATCACCACCAACCATACCCAAGAAGTTTCAATTTAGGCTGTGGATTTGCTTATAACATTATAGAAAACTTTCCGAAGTTTGGATATTGTGGAGACAAAAAGGTTTTTATTCTTGTGAAGGGACAACAACAAGCTAAGTCAGCAGGTCACACTTTTGCATTGTGCAAGTTCAGTCTCGTTTTCTGTGTCCTCATGAGTCTCATCAAGTTTTACAAATAAACAGATGTATGATTTCGGAAATTGGGTTAAGAAAAGGTTATTAACGTTATTATCAATTAGAAGTTTTAAACAGGTGTGAAGTGTGACGCAGAAAGTGCTGGTGGTGCTAAGAGCCCGAGTTATTTATTCGGGGTACAAGTGTGTCTAATTTAAAACTTGGTAGTTTGGTTAAATTCGCAAAGCGTTCTAAAAAGTGGCTAAAACTATAAATTCAAATTCAAGTACAAAGTATTAGATATGATTTTATTATGTCAAACTACCAACCCACCTTGGTAATTAACTTACAATTACCTAATTTGAAATAAAAGCATAATTTTTACTGAGCATAATTTCTAAACAAAAATCTCGTTTCCAATTTTGCAACATTGAAGAACTAATTCGATTCTTTTGTTTATTTTCCCCCAGATTTTGGAGAGACAACAGAAGAAGACGGAAGTGTAAACAACATACTGGATGCTCTTGGAGGTCAGAGAACATCTTCAGTAGCAGGATTAAGTAGTGGAAGTGGGGGTGTGTCCCTCCTAGTAGATCCTTCACTCTCGGGTATCCATCCGTGTGACGACGAAGGCATGATTCGTGAATTATCTATTTTGTCTACCCCTTCGAATAAACGAAGTCCACTCGTAGGAATCCCTACAGATGGGGAGAGTTCAGGTGTGGGTAGTGGGTGTGGCAGTGGCACTAGTGCACATTCTTCAGCCTCTCCTACTGGATCATCAATTCCTGGAGGAAATTCATCACAAAATGAAGAGTATGAACATGTCTACTGTCAACTTGATCCTTATTTCGTAAGTCAAAAACTTCTTTTTACATTTCAATTCAGCTTTTTTTGGCTTTAAGTTTTAAGTTTATGGGTTCAAGGTAAATGGGAATGGTTTCAGCGGTTTTAATCACACGAGTAGCCAAAATATACGAAAACAAGGCCACATTTTGGTTTTAGCTTGTAAACCCAATCATATTTATAGAGAAATCATGAATCGATAACCACTGCGCTTTCTGCAATAATTACAAATAAATAAGGGTCAACGGGTCAAGAGTCATTGATAATGACTACATACAGATGAGTGGCTTAAGCTTAACGGAAGCTCGGTATCAGGTTCGACCAACTTTTACGGTTTGAAATTTCGAAGCATCCGAGAATGTGATAAAAACTAATCTAAATGTTCCACCACGAACAGTGTGTCGATTCTTTGCACCTTACGACAAGCTCTCTTTCCTCTCGTAGTGAAAAATGTCTCACCTCTACAACAACATTTTTACTAAAAAACACAAACTTCATAACATTAATATGACACTGATGGGAAGTTTCCATTAATCACAAAACTCTTTAAGCGAACACAAAGTACACGCGAGGAAACAATTACGAATAATCTTAACTAGTTTAGTGCTATTTTACAGAGTAATTATTAACTCTTCATTACCTTCTCTCTGAAAGTTAAACGGAAACCCAAGGAACGGAGTGATATTGTTATAATAGTCATTAGGATTACAAAGTCATCGAAAGGTTAATTATCATCCTTGACTGCTTCTTATATAAAAGGAATATCATGCGTGATATATTTTATCCAAATATCATTCCCATACTTCAAGTTTACCTACCTTTTTGCAAATAAAACATATTATTTCATCGTAATTCAGGCAGTTTCAGAATTTCCTGAGACAAATTACCTTGAAAAGACGCAACTGCAGTTTTGTACTTTTCTTGATACTCTAACTGTTTCTGTAAGATTATTATTGACTAATGAGCTGATTGAAAATTAAATTACATGTTTTTACATATTCTGTTAAACTGTTAAGCATCAGCAGTTCCTTAATTTTCAGGCCAATCTTATATATTAAGCTGCTCCTGCTGTAATCAAAGTAACTGCAGTTTTGTTTTCTAGGTTGTATAGGTTGTTGGCTAATGAGCTGATTGAATTTTGAGAGAGTGGGTCGGGTTCTTCATTTTTTAACTTTTGAGGTTGAACAAGGATAATGAGGAGTGGTGGTAATAATCTAGTGTCGGTGGTGGTAGTTGTAGCAGTGATTATGTTTCGTTTGGTAAAATCTTGAACTTTTTGAGGGATAATATGTAACCACCGTGGGAATTGACACTTGAGACCCTTCAAAAGGGGATTCACTAAGGGTTCTCTCTTTCAAACGCACTTTAAATTCAACCTATTATTACGTCTTGGCCATTTATCTATATCATATGCACAGCACAACGTTATAAACATAATATCAAACGTTCTTGTGTAATATAATGTTGTTCCTCGAACTATGATATAGTTTTGTTGTTCAGAGGCCCTTCTTTCCTTTGTGTTCAACGGCAACACTACTATTACATAAGGAATAAGATAAAGCAGTTGTACTTTTATAGAAAGAAGCTTCTGCGGGTAAAACCAGTTAGCTTATTTTACTTTTTTTTGTTGTTGTCATTTCTTAAAGTATTTTTTGAGGTTCATCTCATCATCAACATCATCTACGTTCACAACTTATTATATCTGAATGGATGATTTACGAAAGATCATGAAATAGTAATATTCTTTTAACTGAGATTAGAGGAAGGGTTGAATCCCCTTTATGGTAAAGAGTGGAGTCGAGTGTAAGATTTTATATCCAGGGTCTTTTATTGTAACCATTGTAGCTTGTGGTTTTTGGTAAGGGTTACTTTATTCTGTTTATCAAAACGAGTAAGAAAAGCAGAAGTGATTTTTGCGGACTAAAAAATAACAGGAATTGTTTTCTAAGTCACTATTTTCTGAGCCCACTCAAAATTTAAAATTCAAATCAAATAAAAAACCAGAGTTTTAGTTGTGAGCAGTCGAACCCTATCTATTAAAAAAACTGTAAGTGAAAATCTAATTAAATTTATCAAATCTGAGCCAACTCGTAGTTTAATCCGCCTCCGCAGTTAAAAGATCAATCCAAGTGAAATACTTTAGAATCTTACTAAAGAGCTTCTATGTCATATCATAAGCTTCCTCATAAACTTAATCTTCAAACGAGACCAGAATACATTTTTATGCTTAATATTATTAGAAAAATACATTGAAGAGGGTAAAAAATAAAAATCCCTCCCGGGTCGTTATTCCGTGTAGGATAATTGAAGATGATCAGGCTAGATTTTCCCTCACAGAATGAACAAGCTCTTTCCTTCCACCAGTCCAATTTAAAAATCTCTTATTACGATTTTTTACAACTTAACACTAGCTTCAAAAAATATTTTTGTGTAAAAATATTTATAAGTTTCATTAAAAAAATGTTATGACTTTTTATAACATTATGGGGTCAGACTCAAAACCCACTCTCGTACAAAGGGCATTCATCTTGGTGGCCTAAACCGGCCACATGGACAATTTTACTCTCTAAAGACGAAATTAGCAAGTAAATTCCATTCTACTTTTTTAAATCATTGGAGAATTTCCATCAACACAAAGTAACGCCACCACTACTTCTAAAAGTTTATTTTTCTCAAAAATCTCAAAACACTTCCCTTTTCCTTTTCACAATCCAAAATACCTCAGACAGTTTAGGGTGCTTTTAACATCTTCTTTGAACTACTGACCGACTCAACTCTCGTCCCTAAAGAACGTTTTTCACTTGATCAATGTAATAATAATGGGAGAGAATGCTCTTTTTTTAAAGAAAAAATAGACCGAGAGGGTAAAATATAAACAAGTAGCCCTTAAGGAATTTATTGAACTTAAAAACCCTTACAAGTCTTTCAAGGTTTGCTTAGAGGGGAATTTTTTTACTCTTATCTTTGTATTTTTTGTTACAATTGTTCTCACTTGATGAACAAGAAAGAGTTTTTAGTTCACTTTTTAAATCATTACAAAATTAAGTTGTTACAGGACAATTTTGATTTATTAAAAGATAAATATCTTCAGGTGGTTCCCTAGGGCGTTTATTAAAAATTCTAAGGGGTTTTAATTTTAACATTGAGATGACCCAGTGTAGCTAAATGGGAGTTAATTCTTGCTAAAATCCCCTTGATACAAGATTAAAAAAGCCCATTGTGCTCTTTTAGGAAATTTTAAAATGCCTACAAGTATAGGAATGTAGCACGATGGAACAGATAATGCCAATAAACTACTTAACACATAAAACAAACAGGATAAATAATAATCCCATGAATTTAAATAGGACTAGTGTAGTAGTAGTGGGTGATGGAGAATTAAAGCAATCAAAATGCCTGCATAAATGCACTTTCATATCAAAAGAGAAATGACTTCGTATAAAAAAGAGAAAGAAGGGTTGATTTGAAACAAAAGCCTTTGATTTTATAAAACCCATGAGATCAGATTAAAAGTGAACACTAATCCTGTTTCAAATTGTGTTGATCGACAAGAAAGATAAGCGCTAACTAAACCTTTGGTTACTCTGTATCATGAATTACATTTGTTGGAAAATCAGTTGTTCATAAACAACTTGATCAAGCTAAGGTAAAAACCTAATGGGGGTTGAAAGTTCAAAAACTATTTTTCAAAAAAGGTCATCCGTCTCTAAATTTATGAACAATTTGATACTCAAACAAATGCAGCCAATAAAAGGAGCATCAGTAGTAGTGGTTATGTTACGTAATAATAATAATATATCGTTATGCATTGTGTGAGAGTCCCTTTGAAGGTAGCATGGAATTCCGATGTGAACCAGTTTTTTCTCTTAAATTGGTTCATTTATTAGAATAAAGTATTTGAAATTGACTTTGTTCATCTGTTTGTCCATTTACGGGAGACAGATGGTCACTCATACAAGTTAAACCTATTGATGATGATGAGAAGTCTCTAAATGTAATGTTATTTATTCAAGCCTTTTTTGTTTTTAACTAATACTCAATAAATTCTTTTATCTTTTAAACATTTTTATAAATTATTGTAAAAAACTATTCGAAAGTTGTAAGTTGTTTTTGAGAGACATGAGCATTTTTGCAAAACTTGAATATTTTAAATTTTTATTGGTGTTGACAAGCCAATCTTTACGACCAAATGGTTTGTGTTTACCGAAATGGACAAATGGGATGGACAGTGACGGGCGTTGTCATTTTGTCAAGTCAGCTGACCCGAATGTCAACCCCTTGGCCAGCTAATTGACCTCTGGGCCCAGAATCACTAGCCGTTTTTTTACTATTCTAATCTTTCTGAACCATCCCACAGTATTTTCTCACGTGCCATTTAAAAGTTACAACCATTCACAAATTTCTAATTAATTTAAATTTTACTCTGTAACTCCTTTAATTTCTTTTTAAAAAGGATGCAGTTGGATGTTTCAAGAGCAAAGTTTAATTTAAAAGAATAAATTATGCGTGTAGCATATTCTGAAAGTCATATTGCAAGGCTCAATGCTTTCTGACATTTTAAAATGTATTTTGTACTAGGTACACACACTCTTCTATTTTTTTATAATAAGGTGGATACATAGAGCTATAAGCCTAATTGCAAAAGGACGGAAGGGAGGATCCCACTTTTCCATTGAAATTATTCTACAATAAAAAAGAAAGATGCTGAGATAAAGTATTACTCTGAAATAAAAGTTAATAAAGTCATTATTCTCCTTCAATATTGTCGTTTAGTAGAAACACATGCGTTTACAATTTAAAGTTCATAAATCTTGAGAACCAATTTGCTTTTAAGCAGGAATCAATCCAGTCTAGCCTTTTATATGTTTTTCCCCTTTCCAATCCCTTCTGGAGCATTTTTGAACATTTTCTTAACTCTCCCGAGAAAGGTAAAAGGTCATAGCTGACCCTTAGCATAAGAACGGCCCTCCAGTTGATGATAATAGTTAAGGTTCAAAGGGAAATGTGCAGTGTGACCCATACGATAAGCTAAAACATAATGTCAATCATTTCTTCTCTTGGTTCATCCCTAAAGTAAACTTTTAAATTCGAATTGACAAGAATTGTTTTAGAATTCTATTTTACATTAATTTTATCTTTGTAGTTAATCTGATTTAAGATTTATAATGTTATTAGTTGGACGTGCCCACAAGAAGAGTGAAATCAACTTTTGAATTCAATGACCCATGCCGAGTGTGTCTCTCCCCTCCGTATTTGGTCTCACTCTCCAAATCTCATCACTAAATCTTAATCTCTATTTTAAATCTCGTTAAAAAAGTATATCACGTTGTTCACTTCTATTCCTTCATTTTTTATTCGGAAATCATTCATAAATTATTATTGCATTCACTTTGAATCAAGATTAGTTTTTTTGGTTGTAGTGGGAATGTCCATAAATCTTTTTACTTTTATTTAACTTTGAAGAAACTGATGTGTTTGGATTTCTTTACATGCTTCCGAACGCAACTTTTAAAGTAGGCTCGTATCTGTGTAAGTAGGGGTGTGTATGCATGCCCTGAACTGAACTAACGCTTAGCGTACCTTACCTTTACTGTGTAACTTTCATGCAGCGGTAAAGGGATAAAACCTCGAAAAAATTTCCTAAGACCTCTACGGTTCCATAAAATCAAAAACGCTGCTGAGCGCTTGCTTAACTCTCATAATTTGTGGACAACCCATTCTTTGAAGTTACTTTAGCTTATTGCACGGCTGTCTAGATTTGGTTTGCAAGTCTTGTGTGACATGACCCAGCATGATATGGAGACAGAGATACTCAAATGACATGGACAGACAAAAAGACGTTGACAACAAGCAAAAAAAGTTAATATGAGCACAAACATCTCTCAAAACTTTATTTGGACATTTGTCAGTCTCCCTTGACTTTT
>JAQGAA010003814.1:0-10329 GCA_034696425.1 Isotoma viridis
TAATTTTCTTGAAATTTTCTGTACTTAACCCGATTGAATAATCAAAAACTATATCTGAGTTGAATTAGTTAAACTCAAGCATTGTAAGTTTTATTGATAGTAATACTAACGTTATTTATGTTATGTTAAAAATTACGAAATTCACAGTTTTAAATGTTGTTTCCAGCTATTTGGTTTCATCAATTTCATTCTTTGGGGTGGAAACTTATGGTTTTTGTACAAGGAGACAACTTGGTTCGAAAGTATCATGAAGAATACTGCAACCTCAAACGCCCCAGATAGTACTCCTTAGGTTTCTTTACAGAGCGAACATCAGTTACGAGAGGCTTTTTTTGAAGATTGCTTAAAGTCGAACAAGTGCTTACTACAAAACAAATTCGCAGAATTGGCCATCTGAAAATGTATACCTTTAATTTTTATTAGATGTACGTACAACAGTTTAGTAATTTTGGTGCAGGCAAAAAGAAGGGTTTTAGGTTAGAATAACACATGGTTGCTAATTTTCTTGAAATTTTCTGTACTTAACCCGATTGAATAATCAAAAACTATATCTGAGTTGAATTAGTTAAACTCAGGTTATTATTAATTGTTATTAATACAACTACTTTATTCATTGTGGCTACAAAATCTTAACTAAAACTAGGTTAGATTTAATATGAAGTTCATATAATGCCAGTAGTTGGTTATGCTTTACACGCAGCAAAGATGATATTTAAACTTCATTATGAACTAGTTTGTAATCGTCCAAGTTTTTGAACGTGAAAACTGTTATTTTTCAAAATCTATAAAATATTGTTTCAACTTAATAATATTATTGTGGTTGTGGTGGCAGTGACTTGGAAAGTACTTAGGAAAATTGAGCGTTTGAAGTTGTTTTACTATTTAAAACAAGATTAAAGTGCTTTAGGAACTTTTAGCTTTAGGATGTATTTAATCGTATGTTAAGCAGAATTAGTATAAATTGACACAGAAATTTTGTCGAATAGCAGCAGTAACTTTTTGACAGCTTGAACATGCACAATCCCTAGAAGGCATATTCTAATGATAACTAGTAATCATGTCCAAAACTTAGTAAGTTCGCCAATTTTACAAACCTTAAAGTGGTTGTCTTATTTAGCAGTTTACATTTCATTAGTGTTCAAACGTTCAAAGTCAAAGCCGGCCTATAGCATTCTATCTTTCTTGCCTTACGCTGCCGTAAAGCTATGAGCATGTTCAAGTACAGCTAGTACGGATAAAAATTTTAAATCATAGTAAAAAGTTTCAAAAAGTTGTTCTTAAAAATGTTAAAGTACAAAATCAAGTTTACATCGTGTCTTGAGAAACAAACTACTTATCGCTTTAATTTAAAAAAACACATCTGCTCCGTGCCTTTGACTTTTCTACCTTTCTTAATACATGCAATCCTAATCCTTTACCTAATGTGTCTTGTGGTGTCTTCCTTAGTGACTTAAAACTTAGCAAATGAAAGTCTTATAATATTATGTATACAGATATATACATATACATAATTATAACTTGTTACTTAATAATATCTGACCACCAGTTATCTCATTCATACCAGTAATTTTTATGAATTGAAAACTGAATTTACTGTTATGTTACTTGGAAATCTCAATATAGTAGAATAAGTCATGAAATTATCAAATAAACGGAAAACAATTACTCTGTCCCGACTTCTTGAGGAATTAAAACACAGATTGCTTTACTGGTCATTTTTTCAATAGTTTATTGCATAATATGGCATTAATCTGTATTTACTCCAATTGTACATTTATAAAAACTGCAGCACCGACATTAAACTGCCCTTAGAAAAAGAAATCTCCACTGCTAAACCAATAATTCACATGAATTACGTTACAATAGCAAAATACCATTCATCACATTTTGCTTTAAGTGTAAGGAATGTGTTTTAGCTTGTAAAAGTCTTGATTAATCGTAACTATCGTTCTTTTAAAAAAAGACGAACATGGAAAGTTCGTAAGTTGTATTAGCAAAATACTGTGAGCAAATAGGTATTCTGATAAGGCATATAAAAAGGCTTTCGATAATTGTAAGAAACAACAATATGAAAAACTAAGCATTTATCATCAACCCTTTTTCTATCTTTTCCGCACGATTTTGAGCAGTATGTAAAATTTTACAAATCATTTCATAAATCAGTCTATCTTTTTCCACCTCTTCTGATGATGCACGTTTGAGATCTTTCGGTTCGTTGTGAAGCTGTCCTTTTGCAGAAGTGGTAGACTTTCCTCTATGTTCTAGTGCGTTCCGAGACTTCAAAACTTGTGTCATTCTTTCTTTAGACATTGCGATCGTTGCATCTCCTACACCACCAGCATCCTTTGCCGGTTTGGTAGTGCGATTGCTATTCTCATGATCTTCTCCAAGAGGAGGCACATTTTCTTGTAATTTGCGGTACATGAATAATTGAATTTTCTTCTCAATTGTTGCAATGAGTTGGCGAACAGCCTTTACATCTTCTCGAAAGCCTGCATTATCTAGTTTACGTCGCTCGTCAATTCGGTCAAACCTTTTCTCTAGTGTTTCGTTCTTGATCATTAACTTTTTTATGGACTCCTGATAATATCAACCAAATTATATTATTAGTGAAACTAGAAAATAAAACCGCAAGCTCAAATACATAAAGAATTTAGCTCAGAAAACGGTGGTAGGCTGTACCGAATATGTTCGTTTAGTTTCAGATTCCTCTTCTTTAATCCGATGCATTCTTCGCTCCATTTGTAAGAACTTCATTTCGTACTCTTTGATTATGTTCTGCTTTTCAAGTAATTGAATTTCTGCTCTTGACAATTTTTCAACTAACTGTTTCTGAAGTGAAGAAAGGTCTTGATCTGAAAATAGAAAGAATACAAGCAAATGATTAAGCTAACCCTTCGTTGTTTTCGTAGTTTTTAAAATGCTATGAAATTAATTTTATACAGAAATGATCAATATAAAAATGATTTTTTAGGATTTTAAAAATCCAAGTAACAAGTCATAACTACATTTAGACAAATTGAAATAGGAAAATAATAGTTTATACGTTTATGAGCATAATGAGTTTGAGCCCCTGCCAACCCACAATCCCCACCAGGACCAGGATACACCAAAAACGACTCAGAAGTGGCTGAAAGTTGTTTAACCAATTTCTTTTGTTCTTTAGTCCACTCCTCTTCAGATAGAATCATGTTTCTTTGAAACATGAGATTCTCTTCTGCCGTCTTGTGAACCAAGGAGCGAGCCTCTTGCAACCTAAATTATATTTTACTTAGATGTAACCTTTCTTAATTGTCTTTAAACGTTGGTCTCAATTAAAATTACTTTGTGAACAAGTCCTTTAGTCGATTTTCATAATGGCACTTCATGAGATCTCTTTCATCAGATGCTTGTTTGAGATTCTTTTTCAGAGCATAAATTTCAATGAAATTCTGCTGCTTGACATCACCTAAATGCTTTTCCAAGAAAGAAACTTGGTTTGCCAGCACAACGGGATTTTTCAACTCGTATTTGGTTTTCCTGATCTCTTCACCTGAAAAGGCAGTAAAAAAATTGCAATGATCTTTAAAACGCTTCTGAAGAAATTGTAAAAAAAAATATTAAGAGGGTAGAAAACTTACAACTTTTAATTTCATCTGTTATTTGAATGATTTTATCTGTCAACTTTGATGATTTCGGATTTTTTTGAAGGAAATGAACTACAGCCTTTTCATCAATTTTTTCCCAGAAGCATAGCAGCTTGGAACTTTCTTCGAAGATCTTCATTTTCTAGCTGCAATGCAATAAAGAAAGACAACCTATCATTATTTTACAATCCCGGTGTTAGCATCCTACACACATATATTTGTCTTTGAATCGACTAGGAAGATCTTCGCCACACTTCGTTCAGCGAAATGCCGTACAGATTTTAGCAGAAAGTCATAAATCGTAATCAAAACACATACAAGCGATGTTTGCCTACTGTACTTTAATTTAAAAACCGTCCCATGGCCTACTTCTAAATACGAGTGAACTTTTACATTGCAAATTGCAAAATCAAAGAAGAAACCACAGAATTATACACGCAATTAAACTTGCGAATGGCATGGCCTCCGGCCTCCATGCACGTATTTACTATGGTTTTTCGAACAACACAGATTTGGTAACGGAAGAGGCTGGCGCATTGCGGCCTATTCTACCCATGCTTGTGCAGGTAGGGCCATTAATATGGTTTCTTAACTACATGACTTGTTCTCATCTCAATATACTGTTCTTGTTCTTCTCTATCATTTTCATCACGTCGTCACTTTCAACAAGATATCAGTTTGGTATATTTATCCTGTGTCAATGTATGCTAATGTAAAAGTGTTTCTAGTCTAAAATTCATTATTTTTATAATCAAAAGTCTTATTTTTGATAACCTTAATCCATCTTATGTTTAGTTCATATTTTCTGACTCGTGAACACTAAACAATATGCTTTATCGAAACCAAATACTACAGTACCTTCAGCTGCTCATTGTCCCCCACTAATCCCAGATAGTTTCGTTTCTCTTCCAAGCACTGTATTTGTAATTTTGTTAATTGGCTTTGTAGTTCATCGAATAATATCGTCCGCTCCACTAATTCTTCATCTCGTTCTTGACCTTCCATCATGCACTTTTCAATACTGTGAATACAAACACAAAATTAAGGGCTCAATTACAAATTATCTAAAAATTAGTAAACATTTCCTTTACCCTACATATACAAAATTTCGACACCCACACTACTACAACAAGCCTCCGACAAAACAATGCAAATGTTACATTAAGTTTGCTTTCACATCATATAGATAAGCCCTTGCCTTTTTATAATTAGTCAAAATAAAAGGGTTCGTAGTTTAAAAGTCACTGTCATTGTAAGTCTGGGCTTGATACTCAATGTACTCCCCTTGCATTTTTTGGATAAATCTATATATGTACTCAATAACAATTTTACTAGCCAAATTAACCAGTACAAGTCGTACGACTGCACGCAACATTTTGTTAATTAGGTATCTATCGTCAACAAATCATGCCAAGCCAGTATTTATGTAAATGATCTTTCTATCTTGTGATAATTCGAAATTTCTATTGATTTTAAAATTAATTAATGAGAAATGATAAATAAATAGGAAAGGAATAAAGATGTCGCGGGTCACATCTCTCTCACATGACACGACCTCACGATTTGTGTCACTTTTAGCTTAGTAAAAGGTTATACGATTCGAGGTTAGAATGATATAGATTCTTGGATTTTTGCTAGGCATTTGATATAGAAGCACGGAATTCAGAAATCCTCATTCACAATGTGTGCTGCGTAGTTGTGTTGATTTCATTAAATGGCCATATTTATTATATGGTGCCAAAAGATGTTTCTGCCCATTGATTATGACCTTATTGCAACAGCATTCTTACAAGTAAGTGTTTAATCATCTTACTACGATTAAAGCCATTAGAATATTCTTTCAGCGCAACAACATCTTTGAGACGAACTTTCTGAACGGTTTCTTTGTAGACTACACAATGCAATAGCGAGAACAAGGCCACAAGAAGGCGAGGGATTTAATTTAGTGAACGAACTTTCAACTACGACTAGGACTAGGCATGCTGCGGTTGGGTCAAATCAAGGCAAAGAAAGGCTGGACATCATTACGTACATACTTTTTTAGCGAATCAGCAGATTGGTGCAAGTGTGTCAGTAGAGAGTTCAATCTTTTCTCATAGAATTCCACTAAATCTATCGTTGAATCTGTGGCTGCCATCATCCATTTGTCCTTGTAGTTCTGACTTGGAATCATCATTATTTTTCTGTCACCACCACCTTTTATTATTTTTGAATCAGCCAGATCGGGAATTTTTTTTTCTTCTTTTCTGAAACTCATACCACTACTTCCGCTAGCACTTGTGCTTGATCTTTGACCTCGTATTATCAGGTTCGTCTCATTAAACCTCGTGCGGCTTGGTACGCTTTTTTTCATTTTTATTTTGTTGCTATCTGAAATCTTTAAAAAATATTTCAAATTTTCATATTTTTTATTGTTTGCTTGGTTATTAACATTTAGCAAGACAAATTCTATCTTACATCATTATTTTAGGTTTAGTTGGTGTTTCTTTTTTTGTTTTGTGTAGCTTTTTTAAGAAGTGGTCTTGGTCTTGCTGGCTGGCCAGTAGTGGCTAGTGGTGTGGTAGGCCGTCTTCCAAACTTCCAATGGCGTCGTACCAGTATAGATGCTCTTCAAAAAGGCGAAGGAAGACTAGGGCAACTGCGATTGGGACAACCGCGACTAATGCTGGTCCTGGTGATCTTAAACGTCTTCTTGAGGACTCAAAGGCAAAATATTCTAACCCTGCATCGGGCTCTGAAAGAATAATACAAACATTTGTACAAAAAGTGTAAGTAAAATTTGATTTTATCTTTATCAATTCTACTTCTACATTTATTAGTCCCAATTTCATAATTACTAAGCAAAACAGCTCTGACATTTTGGAATTTCACAGAGCTATGCTATTGTCATACATCTTTTGTCTTCTTGACAATTCACAATTGTGAATTGCCAGTTTCATGTATGCTTGCAGGAATAGGAAGTCATGCTTGTGCAGCGCAAAAGTGTCCCTTATCCCTTTCCAATTTCCAGGACTTTCCACATGTCCCCCACCCACTTCACATTTATGTATATCATGGGTCATGGTCATAATTCATGCCCTCGTGTCTATTTAGTTTAGCCCAGTATGCATATGCATTGTAGTCTTTGTAGTCCTGCCCTGCGTCCTACTTTCAAGCATAATTAATTACTAAAATAGTGTTCGACAAACTCAACTCAGCTGCAGCAGGTGAAATGAGGTGACTGAGTGACTGCACAGTTGGCAGTGGCAATTAGTTTACATTAGCATTGAGCTATGTGTGCTAAGTCTGCTTCGGATTAAAGATGTGCGACTGCGATGTACGCCCATTCATGAATTACCCGACATAGCAGTTTAAATGTAGTGAACTTACAGTTGACAGTCAACAAGGTTAAATTTTAAAGCGGTATTCTTATTCATTTTATTATAAAGGTGAAAGGGCAGCAGCAGGTTTACCACTTTTAACATACGCTTTAAACTTTCACTCCACCTTGAACTTTGGTGTCACGCCATTTTTACATAACCCATAATAATGCATAATAACGCGGGTTACATTCTGAATTGTATATGTGATGAGTGATGACATGAGGATCAGTGGTTTGTATTGTAATTCATAATTGTAATTGTAAAATGGTAATTACTATTTATTAAATAGGTTTACATATAATGCAATTATTGCAATTCCATCCCGATCCCACATCCGTCAATTGTCAATAAATAACAAATTGACTATGATCATGCACAGCACAAACATAACACATCAGCAGTAGAAATATAATGTGTGATGTGTAATGAATGTAATTACCGTTGACCGTTGTCGCCTTAGATTAGAAATTAGAACTAAGTTATTTTACACTGTAAATTCATTATCACGGTAAATTTTCGATGGTCATTTAGTTAATTAATTCCCACAATCGTTGTCGTCTTTTTCAAGATAATTAAGATTAGTATATAGTAATTAATTAGTAGTCATCTAGTCATAGTAAGTACAGAAAAAGAAAAAAGTAACTTACAGCTTGTTAGTCGGTTTCAGTACTTTCAACTTCAATTATCGATGTCTGATGTTTAGGTAGTAGGTATCTCGTGTAGTAGCTTCCGTTAAATTAGAAATCGGTTTTTTTACTTGAAATTGAAAACAAATTGTGTCTCGGATTACTTCGACAGAAGAAATAACTATAAAATAACTTATAACTTTATAACTCAAGATGAGCGGTTATTGAATTGTAAATATTTTGAGAATTACTAAATATGAATTTGGTATCGCATAGAAGTAATTTGTATCAAAGATGAACATTGGATCTAAAATTGTTACAAGTCATAGCATTTGTTCTCATACCTCCAAACTCCTCCTTGGATAAATTAAACAGCCACAATGGACTTTTTTTAAACTCTCACCCTTCATGCTCTACAGTCTGCACCAATAACCAACGACGCTTTTAAAGTTACGTAAAAGTCTATAAGATCATAATATACATAATATATAACGGGCATTGGAATAAAATTGAATATGATTTTTGTGTAGATTTGTTCCATATTTCATAATAATATCTCATAATGAAGCATTGCATTATTAAGACGATAGACCCTGTGGGTACTACTGGCTTCCTTTAATTTCTATTCTGTATAGTTGTTGTTTAGTAGAAACAAAAACTATACCTTCCAAACTATGTAATGTAAACCCATCATGATATGGAGGTCGTCGTGGTCGTATAAGGCCCTTGAAACTTTTAAGTTCCCAAGGGGCGGCTACTCACTATTCTATTACCTAGGATGCCTGCTTTTACTCAGAATTTTGTTAGAATGATCTCATTTCTATTATTTGCTTCCACCAAAAGGTTCATTTCTCAATAGACAATAGAAAAGGGCTGGTTGAAGAGAAACCGGAGCCTTAAGCTTACAATATTGCTCTTCTTGCTAGTGCAGTATGGATTATGAAATACCTTTTTTTCATTATGCATTTTTTAAGATGTACACGGATCATCATTGATTGTAAAAATAAGGTTATTGGAAATGTACTTTTTAGTGAATATTTTTATTTTTATGGAAACTAGGAATTACGAGACCAACTGTACATCTTATTAGTAGTAGTAGCATTATCATATTATTTAGTTTCTCATAAAGCTATCAAATAATAGCAAAAGGTAAAGCGATGGTGGTGATGGTGGTGGATACGTGAGAACGGCACAAGTCCCCCTGTGTATTTCTCTTGGGCTGTTTTTTATACATATTGCATAATACTATATACTCTATCCTTTGTGCTTGTACTACTCGCTGTTAGTGTGTGTGTGTGCAGTGGTGGTTGATAGTTGATAGGTCGCTTATAATAATATAATGTTGGCATCTAAAAAAGCTCTTTTTTGAGTAGTAGTAAGTAGTAAACCCATTATGATGGTGAGAGTATTCAATGTTCATCAAGTCAGCCATTAAGATAGGTAGTTGAGAAATTATAATAAAAATATTAGAGACATAACAAGAACTGGCTACACTCACTGCCAGAGAAGTCAAACCAAAGAAAGCAAAGAGCCCACACTGCTGAAGAAGAGTATAATATAGAGACCGACACTGAAATATATAATTCCCTAAATTCCCTTTAGTTTTATAGTCTAGAGGGTTGAGGAGCTTTTAAAAGCTATCTAAAAGTCATATTAACTAACTACAGAAGGATACACACTTGTGAACTTGATAGATTTACTGAAGGTATATAGGATTTAGCATTTACGCTATTTACTACTGCTCCTGCTGCAATACCTCGATATTGAATATGAAGAGAGTTATTCTTCAAGTTACTAGTTGGTACTTTTTCAGTAGTACAAGTAACAGAGAGTGACGAAGGAAGAAGTGTACGTGTGTAAAGTAAACTAGTGTAATGTCCGTAGTAGTACTAAAGTTAACAAGATTAAACGTCCTTTTAGCCTTGTTTTAAAAAATTCTTAAAAACAAAAGCTTTATTGTAACGGATTGATTTTAAAAGTTGGGAACTTTGAGACTTTTTTGACGAAAATGCAGAATGAGGCTAAGAATTTGTAATACCACAAGTATGGAGTGGTCAATATCATCATCAAAAACATCGATATTACTACGGCTAGGAAATGAAAAAGTTTTAGTGTCATCTAAAGATTCACTTTTGTCTCATATTCTTATAGATTTATTGATTAGTAGTAGTAGTAGTAATCAATTGTGGTTATGATGAGAATGAGGAACGCCGTCCATCAGCATCAAGTACACTTAAATATCAAGTCGCTACTCAATTCATCATTGAAACACGATATTAGAACTAATGAATTTGTCCTATTTTTCCCGTTTTGTCATTATGAACCCTAGGAATAGTTAACCTTTGTGATGATATAGATGAAAAAAGTTAAAAGTGCTTAAGAAGTAGAGCCTTAAATTATCATTTTTAGTTTTGTGTATTAATTATTAAAATACGTGCAGCGGTTGTGGGATTATTGATTGTCATATTGTGTATTGATTGACTGAAAAGAATATTATTGAGTATTGAATTGAATCGGAAGGACATAAGGAATAATTGGATAGTTGCAACTAGTGGGTTGTTTGACTAAATTGTGAATTAGTTGATAAGATAACTCTGAATTTAAATACATTATAGAAAAAAAAGTGGACCTACCTGTACCCATGTCATTGCAAACCCGGAATTCATCCGAGCTGCTTTGCGAGATTTCAAGAAGAGTAACCCAGCGTAAGTTTCC
>JAQGAA010003815.1:0-10328 GCA_034696425.1 Isotoma viridis
AGCTTTTTCATCATTTGTATTCATATCATTAAATTCCATGTAAAGAATTCTTTGCGTGTCAAATCCTTAAAGTTCTCAACAAGCTTTAAAAGCATCATCTCATCTTTATAAGATCACATTCACAATTCAATCTGATGATATCATAAAAGAAATCGAAATGATGATAGAGTTAAATTATACATAAGGAATAAGGAATGATGATGACATGCGGAATTATTTTTTTCTATTTATAAAACTCAACGACAGATGAAATTGCAAATTTTTCATTACACTTAACTCTCAGGACTAAAGGGAGACTTGAGTGAGTTTGTAGTCATGAGGGGTGTGGTTTAGGAGAAGTTGTTTTATACATATATTATGCCAATACTGTTGTGTACTTTCAATGCAAATCTTTTAAGATTTAGCAAATCTAGTTTTGCGTTTTAAATGTGAATTTGATGCCAATAACGTGACCCCTATTTTGCATAAAATTTCTCTATTTAAAATCAAGTTGAATTGATCCCAATGCATAAAGGTTGTTGTTTTCGATCCTGACTCTATATTTGCAACTTTGTAAACATTAACATTTACAGTCAAAAAAGGATTTTACCTTAAGAAATACACAAAGATCATTATCAATACGATTTTTTTTGTTAAAAATTGCCTACGTATTTCTACACATGAACTTCAATAAATTTGTAAATTCTTCAGTATGCAGTATGACTAAATTTCTTATATAAGAAACCTTTAAACAAAATACCAAAAAATCCTACAACATACAACCCCAATTACATACACAAATCGATTCAATTAAAATAACTCAAATTCCCAATACAAATTTAGTTCTGCGTGACTAATAAAAAAACCAAGCTGTTACATAATAATCCTATTGACCTCTGACTTCTGTATTCTAGCATTAAATCTCATCTATTATTTTCCAATAATAATAATAATAATACACACATGTAATATATAGAGCAAAGTTATCCAAAACCTTTTTTGCATCTTATACCTTAAATAATAATAATATTTCTAAAAGTCTATACAACTTTTATGATTTAAGATGCCGAATCTAATTGCTCAACAGGGCCAACGCCCTGTCATGCCAATTTAAACTGCATTTTCAATCTAATTGACTGAAAATACATATGCATTCATGTACCCACGCATCTGACTGAATGATCAAAAAAACATAAATCATTTCAGTTCATTTCATTCATAATTTTTAATAAATAGCTTAATATCTATATTATACCACCACCACCACCAACCAGGTGTAACAAAATTCTTCAAGATACTCCAGGGCAATAGCCTTTTAAGGACAAATATTTCTCTTCTGTCATGGCAAAAAAACACAGTTCTTTATTACTATTTTCATTATATAATTCACACATGTTAATACACTTATGATTTTTTTGGATATAACTTAACCAAACTAATGATTAATCTCAATTACCCAATCAAAACAGTAGTACTGTTATTACCAACTCAGTCTAAATTCTAAATACTCAAAAAAATGTCATATTACATATAGAAAAAGAATCATAAAAGAATTAAAAAGGGATTTTTGAAAATTCTCCTCACGTACAAAATTATTATAAATGAAAGTACGATCTAAATATGCCTTTCCGTATTTCCATATTTACAACCAATAAATAAGCACCACCTTGATTTAACTAACTCAAATCAAAATTAAATACTTTTGAATACATAATTAAACTATCAAATGTAATGAATAATAATAATACAAACTTTACTACTTCTACTGCCACTGTCTATATAAAACATGATATTTTTATTCAGCTCAAAGCTGCTTCAGAAGCTCCACTAAAAATCTATAAATTTCCTAAGGGTAACGAAACCGGAATTTGAATAAAAATCTTTAATCAAAGGGAAAAAGTAAACAAAAGGGTTGGATTATTTTGTATATAGTTACATTGTTCAGTAACTTTTCAACTCACTTTTGTTTATGTGACAGGCTGATGAAATTGATACAGTCAAATAGTCAAATCAGATCAAAGATCAATGAATTTGGTTATACTATAATGAATAATGGGAAGGAAAGGAAGCAGCAGCACCTCTCTAGGGTTGTTAGATAAGAGTAGGCATTGATATGAGAGAGAGATATATTTCACAACTTTATGGTGACAGTTCGACACGTTAAAACAAAAGACAATGGTTGATGGGACTCCTTTGTAGATTTATTTGTCCAACTTCTTTTTACTACCCTGGCCACTGATGATGGGGATGCTGATGAACAATTTATTTATTTTTTTTTATCAGAGATCGAAACATATAAGGAGATGTAATTGAGTAAATAAATCAAAATCCTTAGCACCTTTTATACACACAGAGTCAGTGTACTAAAATAAATGTAATCAACTATAACATCAGTAGTAGTAATAGTAATAGCTCACCTATTCTATCTTCTTGTACTCGATTCAATGAGTTATACATTGAACAAAGTACCAAAAAATTTACACAGTTACATCTGTTTACATTTTTATTCCTGTCAAACTATCAAAATTATTATGTTGGGACTTTGGTTGTATTTATGCGTGAGGGTTTTTTTATGTAGATATGCTTAATAATGTGTCAAATAAGTGTATCAAACTACTTTTAGTGAGAATAATTTGAATTGATTTTTAAATATTTTTGCAATTTGGACAGGAATTAAGAATGAGGAAATGCTTCTGGAATTTCCTATTAATTAGGAGAAACTATTTAACGCTGTCGTCCCAGCATGTTGTATTTGGTGTTTACAGGAACATAAACTGTGATTTGTTAAAGATGTTTAAAATAAAAATTCGAGCTATAGCTAAGGATTTTTTAGTGGAGATTGATTGATGAATTGATTTCAAGAACCTCATTTCTTGTTGATTATTGGGAATGAGGTGAACCTATATTCTAGATTTGTAATAAATAATATTATAGATATGAATATTATTATTATTCAGAGCATTTTGTATCAGTTTATTATATAACACGTTGAGTGTGTGTATAAATGATACATAATATAAAATATTATTATGATATTATATTCTAATGACAATTTAGAACACGTCAGAAGAAGTGAGTTAGTTACTCTGTTCTACATTTTTTGAAGAAACAATTTTCCAATTTAACTCACCAATCCGGTGTAATTTCCTATTACTACTAGTAGTGACTAGTGATTTCGATTGAAATCAACTCAATTCTTTTCTTCAATATTCAATAATCGTTTTAAAAAGTATTGATTTTGTTTCTCAAAGGAAGCGTATGGATTTTTATGGGGAAACCTAATTATTTAATTCATTTTTTTGATATTCCATCAGCAGTAGTATAGTAGTAGTCTAGTGGTATTGGCAGTTGTATAAAGAAGACATATACCATGTGTGCTATGAAATTATGTGTAATAATAAATTGTACCGATTGAATTTATTGATTTTTCAATTTTGATTTCCGTAGACAAAGCATTTTTATACTAGAATCAACAATAGTCAATGTATGACAATACTTTTAGGTACACTTGGATATTCCCTGAAATACCTTAATTGTATTCTCATTAACACACGCAATAGTTATTATCTTACGTAATACATAAGACTCCTTGAGAAAGGTTCTGTCTACACAGAGAAGTACGAGTTGCATTGTTAAGAAAATCATCATACAGGAAAATATTTTGAAAGTGTTACATTCTAGATCCGAAAGCTGTCGAAATATGATTCAGAATATGAATCACATTTTATTATATTATCTTAAGTTACACAAGAAGGATTTCCTCATACAAGATTCCATTTCCATGATGCCTCAGGAACAAATAATATGTGTCCCTACCTAAAAATTCATAATGAAAACGGATGGTTGCATTATGAAAAAAAAATCAAACTACTAAACAATTGGACATTGTTGACCAGATTTAAAAGATTACTCGTCGTGATAACTTGAGTGACGAGTAATGTAATCCAATGAAGTCTCTCATACATAAGATTAGATTTAATGAGATTACAAACACACGAGTATAGAGTGTGAGAGATGAAAATAACAAGATTAAAAATGAAAATGTTTTTATTAAGTATTTATAAGGAATTGAGAATATAATGAAGTTACACTCAGTGTGGGTTTCTAACACAGAGATTTGATAGATTTATACAAAGTAGTTTTGGATTGATGAATGAAGAAGTTCCTTAAGACCGAAAATGGTATGAGTTTTATAGAAGATTTTGCAAGTCAGAGTGTAAAACAGATAGAGATCAAAGGAGGTTAAGCTTTATTTTATTACAGTTTGATTTAGTATCTCAATGAGTTATTGTTTTTGCTGGAGAGAAAGCAATACAATCTTAACTTGCTGAGATTTTTATTCTAATATGATAAGTAGGTAGATGTTAAACAATTACTTTACAAGAGACTGCTTAAAATTACTTAACAATTAATTCTTGTAGACAGACACCAAAGTTCAAAGGTTAAACAATATTTTGAACTAATTATTGACATTTTTTGGCTAACTCACATTAAATTACTTGAAAAACAAAAAAACAATTTTATCATCATGACCTATCATCATCACAACCATAACAATATTTCAGGTAGCCAACTCCAAAAAAAGTCAAACCTTTAAAAATTTCTGGGTAAACAAGTGAACTAATTGATCACAAGTGCCAAATAATTTAGGTAGTTTACATACTTTAAAGTAATTAAGTGACATGTAGAAGTTCACCTTTCAGACTAGAACAAACAGATCATTAATTATTGTTTTTTTCTTGCAATACACCAGTTTTCCCTAGAACTTCATTTTTGTTGGCAATGCAGTCTTTGCATATATTTAAAAAAGGCAATGCCAAGTCAACTAACGCAATATGAATGCCACGCCATTGCATTACATATATCACGCCAAGTAATATTATTACTACAGCTTTACACACATTAAGATTGAAAAAGATCATACATGCAAAATATACAACCAATTTAAAGAAATTTTTACTTAACGTGCTTATTTAATCACAAAGCCGTCACAAACCCAATTACATTACATCTATCACCTTTAAAAAAGACCCATAATTAAAGTTTAATGTCAAAATACTTCTTTAGACCTCAATTCATTCCTGTTACTTTACACATTTTACACAAATTATTATAATAATCGTAAATTCTCTTGAAATAACTTTGCTCTAGTAAAATAAAAAAGCAAGCATTAAAGAATAATATTCTTCACTCAATTATTTATGTATTCTCGGTTTCTGTTTGATTTCCAAAATTACCTTAAAACATATTATCCAAAGGCCACTCACTACATGACTACACACACGGACACGACTAGTGAATGTAAATTGCAACATTATAACAACAAATACACACAACTCTCTTTTAAGTAGTTAAGTATAATTATGAAATAAACAATGGTCAAAGGAATTAAAACTATCTGTGAAGACGGTTGGGACCTCGTAAAGAAGAATTATTAAAAAATTAAATAATAAACTCTTATTCTTTACTTCTATTGATAGTTGTTATTAAATTATATTATAACGGTGGCAGTGGTAACTTATTAAAAGTAGGAGACCCACACTGTACTTCCAATATTTATTCGAATACCATAAAAATCCTAATATTACCCCAAATTACATTCGAATCACGTCCTCCAATACAACAATTAAATGCAGACAGACTATTTCAATGTGTACAAAACGATCGTTGGTTAAACCTGTCAAAATATATATTCCAATCTCTTGTTCTTGAGTAAAAGTGTGACTTTTTGATGAAGCTAAGCTATTATTACCCAAACTTGGAGTATAATCATTAGTATTATTGGCACAATACAATGTTATATTATTACACTCTAAAATTTTAAATATGTAATGCAATATTCATGTCTATCATGCACTAATGATTATTACACGTCGTCGGTTCCGAATTTCAAATCTTTTTAAATTAATAATAATTTTTAATGTTAAAAGCAGCTTCTTTGTCTAGTCATATAATAACCGGTATGTAATAATATTTTATATTTATATTGAGGTATATATATACTATGACCTATAATTGGAACATATTGAATAGGGTTGTGCTGTTGTGGGATGAAACTGTTTGATTTTTGATATCTTGCAGCCTACAACACTTGGCATTTTTTTAAGGTAAAAATTTTTTACTAATCTTTAAGTCACGAGTCCGTGTTTCCCATTAGAACATCCTCGTTAAAAGTTAAAAGATTGTAATAATGCAATTTTCTGCAGTGTTTTGCATTTTAAAAATTGAGTGAATCCTTAACTATTATTACAAGTGTTGACTTACACGTTAAAGCAGAAGTCAATTGTGTGCTGTGTGTATCTACTTTAGATAATAATAAACACTATCATAACAAATAAGTACTTTTTGTAACAAATTGAATAGCCCATAAATTGAAAAAGTGAGTGAATCTTCAATTTTATTTATTGCTACATGGATGAAGTAACTAAATAGCTTCTGTAATTTTTTACAATACAGAGAAATTGTGTATTCAATGGAAAATAATAATTAAGTCTTTTTAATGATAAAGTTCCCTAAATAGTTAAAAAATTATATGCAGCTTTTTAAAATGCAACTTTTTTTTTCTTTTGTAAATTACTGAGTAAAAATGTAACCCCGATATGTTTATAAGTAAAAAAAAAAATGAATTATTATTGAAACAAATCGTGTTAATACCTACAAAGGCAATTAGCAAAAGAGAATAGTGAATATTTATTATAATTTTTAAATATATTTCTTCTAAGAATGACCAATGACCTAGACTTGATGTATAAATTGTTTGTTTCAATCTCACCCAGTTCTACTATTATTACCGAGACATTTAATTATTTCAAAGATCTCTTTTGCATTTTGAAATTAAGGTTTTTTTGTGGTAAAAATGAAAGGGATGATAGAAAATTAAATTACACCTCGTGTCTTATTTGTCATTATAATATTATACATATTATTATAGTTATATCATGCCCATGCCGTTTGTATTCTTATTCAGTTGTATTAAAAAAATCCATTTAATTTATATTTACCACAAGAGACCAAATACCAAGTGGCATTTTGTTGTTTGTTTGAAATGCTTTAGAGATGAAAGCATGTTTTCATCGTTTCATCACAAAGAAAATAAATAGACTGAGATTCCCTTGATTTCCTAAGACATAATGATGTTTCACAGTAGAACAGCCACAGTTAATGAATTCAAAGTCGGAATTACCCTTTGAAGAAGAAATAATAAAGGGTATGGGCTAAATATAAAACTAATTCACACATTTGTTATTTTTATTTGCATTTACATACTTACATCCCCCACGATGTAACTAAATGTACAAACAAAAGCCCATGTATATACTTACTTAGGTATTATCATGTATATTTTTAATGTTCATTCGTTTTTTTACAATTCAATGCAATAAACTACAGTAAAGTACATTAGTCAAAATAGCAATCATCTTACAAGAAAGAACGAAACAATAATAATAAGAAGCAAATCCAAAACACCGTAAAATAAACAGAATTACGCAATTCAAACCAAGACAAAAAGGTATTGAGAGATTACATACTACATACACGGTTGAATTGTTCAAGTGTACACTTAAGTAAAAATGCGTGTATGCAAATTCTTACTACTACTACTAAACTACTACACACTATTTCAGAATAGAAATACAATACAGACAAAACATGTAAATATGTTACTACTATTACCTATTATCTGTATTAAAACACGATTTGGTAAGCTTTCATCGTTTCGTCAAGCTGATAAAAAATATATATTTCTATAGTGCATACTTCAAAAGTACGTACTATTATTCTATTAGAAATATCTTGGGAATTGGGATTAGCTTACAAATACATATTTTTTTTTTACAGAAGTGGCAATCAGTTCTTAAAATCTAAAATCTAGAGAGAAAAGCGTGAATGAAGTTAAATATTATTTAAAATATTTTAAAATATCACAAATAAGTATGGATAGTTATGTTATATAAAATGTTGCATAAACATTATAAAGCCAAACTAGCCACTACTTACTACTACTGAGACATTCCTTATATATTACATCTTTGTTGATAAGATGAATCTGTAACGATGTACTAACTGCTGCAGAGCTTAAATCAACTCTTTTTTTGCTTTAGGGCCAATTATCAACTAGAATAGTTAGCCACTGACTTTACAATACAGCAAAATTACTTATTACTTCTTGTGTCTATGGGCTGTTTCATCAGAACAAGAGACAGGGTGATAAGTAGGGCCTAATATTATCATAGGTAATACGAAAGGTAATCGTTATTTTTGTTGGTGATAATAGTTAAGGGTTGAACAAGTGTCTGTGTAAAAAAATATATAAAAAATGAAACCATAATATTTTTCATTTTGAGTCTCACAACACATAAATTTCATCTTTAACAACGTGTACATGCCTCTCTCTCTCTCTTTCTTTCATACTCGTAAATATTTTTTAGTCAACAGTGGACATCCACGTGGGATTAAAAAAATATAAAAAATAACAGGATGAATATTATTTTACACACACGGAGAGAATATTTCATAATATTCATAAACTACATATAAGAATGAGTTTACGTAAATGGTCTTATTAAAATAAAATGGATTGGAATTTAGTCCAATAATTTTCTTAGAAAATTAGACTTCTAATTGTTAACGAGTTGTAAAAGCGAATCTGACTTGTGTGTTCTTATGAGTTGTTAAAACCATTTGTAAATTCTTACACAGTACAATTTGTGAGAGTGTTTTAATGTCAAAATGCATTTTGTATAATAGATATAATTGGCCCATTTAGTACTCCGCATGCAAGATTAATTCAAACTTTTTTTAAAACTCGGCTTTAAATGTTATTTAACAACAAAATTTATTTGAAAACTAATTTCTTGTAATTATTATACTTGACTCTTTGTATTAGATTGTCTCTAATAGCGAAAGAGTAAACACCCTTTGTTTCTCTTCCTATTATCTTGTTTCTTTGTAAAGAGAGTAACCAGAGTTAAAAGTAATTATTTGTCTGAAAATGCATAAACATATAAATACCAACATAATTAACTCACACAGTCATTAACTTTAACCTAACCCTCTTCAAAAGCAATTACAGGTTTTAAAAAACTAGTTAGAAAATAGTTTAAAAAACATCATAAAAATAAATTCCTATTGGGTTTTACGACCAGAAAAAATTATTATTATTTTTCTTAAACCAAGTCTCGTTTCAGTTGCTCATATAATTGTTGGTGAACCAAATATGGGTTTTCTTATCGGAATTTACACACACACACACAGTGTCTTCTTATCAAAAATTTTTAAATTATTGAGCCGTATAATATATCTAATACACAATGTTAATAATCATTAAAATAGTTTGACTATAGATTAATTGCACTAGATTTATTGTACCATATATAATTCCTATATGACTTATCCATTAGTGATTGATGAACATGTTTAAAAATGTATTTGTTATTAGTATTTCTTCTGTGTGGGATTCAGCAATTCAACTAATATAGCATTTTAATATTATTACTATACATAAGCTATAAGATGTAGTGTGTAATTACAATAATCGATTTTAAAATAGATAAAGTAAAATTAAACCGGCTCTAAATAGCTTGTAATCAAATTTATCTTATCAAAATTAAAAGGATAAGCTTTTCTTGAAAAGATACATAAAAAATTCATATAACTAACACATAAAATTTTGGCTGGAATCCCAATGTGAATGAATGCTTTCTGAACTGAATGACTTACAATCATAGTTGATTTATAGCTAGTGTTTTTTTCTTTGTATTACAACTGATAACGATTACATTTAATTAGTAACTTCTTTACGTGTAGGAGTATTAGGAGAAAATACAGTAAGGTATGGGTATTAAAAAGGTGTTATTAAATTTAAAAGAAAAAATGTTCAGTGTTGGATTTGAGGATTTCCCTTTGGGTATAATCCTCTATGTTGGGTTGGCTTGGGTTATAAAAGTTAAGTGTTGTGTTCTGTTGTGAATGTGCATGCATATCAAATTATGATTTGGTTGAAAGTGAAGGTGCAGAAAACCATAGGTAATAAAATTTGGAAAATTGCACTCATTTTTTGTATCCTTGATACTGATAATACAGGCTTTCAATTTTCACTATTTAAAAATACTACGAGGATACATAAATATGATTTTTTTGGTTAAAATATTGACATTTAATAAGATTTGAGTAGAATACTAATAATTAAATGTACATTTTTAATAATTCATGTAAAAATGAAATTAGACTTCCTGAGATTAACTTTGGCATGAGAGAGAGAGAGAATATTGCTAATTTTGGTTTATTGCATCGGAAATCATATTGCAATTTACGTAAGCAGAGCAACTTTGTTTTATTTAGTAATTCTT
>JAQGAA010003816.1:0-10328 GCA_034696425.1 Isotoma viridis
TCAGGAGGGAAACCTTCAGTAGCATGTAAAGCAAGATAATTACAAGTGTAATTCCTAATATTATTCTAAGGAAAATGCATGAGTTTGCATTTAGGGCTCAACTGACCTGAACATTTTGCCCAAATGTGGCTGGGCTGGAGCTCCATTCGGCAAAGATGTCATCTTTCCTTCCCGATGAAAGGTAACTCTTGTCGGTAGAGCGGAGAGAAATAGATCCTCGCCTTGTTTGAGAAACGTTACCTTTTAAAGCATTCTGGACTGCTAACCTTTCGTCATCAGTACCTGTATATCCTGCACCTGTGTGCATACCATCTTTCTTCTTATAAAGATGGGTGATATCCTCAAAGTCATCATCAACATCTTCGTCTCGATCACAGCGTTTGGTCACAATCAATCGTCCAATGCTGCAAAAATCATTAATTCATTTAATTAAAAACTTTTCGCGTGAGATATGAGATCTGAAATCTGAGTGCTGAGGTTGTTTCAAACAATATAAGGTATTTCAGCATTAGCATACTCATCATAAACAACTTTCTCCGGGAAAGTATTGGTGTAGAAATGTCTGAACTGAGAATTGAGAAGAGAGTAAAAGTAGGAAATGTCAAAGTTCAACCCAACTTCTCCACGCCGGATGGCCTCAGATGGCGATGGTCCATATCCTAAAAATTTATTATTTTAAAATTAACATTCAAATAGCATAGCCAGAAATAAGAAAAAGTATGTTGCAAGAGTTTGGAATAATTTGGTTAGACTAATGAAATTCTAAAATCTTCACCACGGTAGTTGGGATCGACAGCCTGCCATCCAGCATAAGATGATGAGGTAGCGAGGTCATCCCTCCTCATCCAGACATCATTCCAGCATTGATAAGCTTGATATAGATCGCTTTCTCTTTCATTTTCTTCGGTCCAATAAACATCCACATTGAGGGTAGTCTTTTCCAAAGGAGCCCTGTAAGAAGTAACGGATCTGCATGGAAGTCCCAATGCACGACAAACTAAAAAAATGAGGAAATATTGATAAATCATATTAATTTGAAAAATAATCGAATGTATTAATTTATAAGGATTTACGTGTTACGTAGACGGCTGATGCCAAGTAAGTCTGGTCAGTTTCAACAGGTCGGAAATTTTGCTCAAGTAGCTTCTCAAATACGGAGTAGGTTCCGGTAAAGTTATACGAAGTAAAATTTTCTTCTCGATTTTCGGGCTCTTTGAAAACTCCGAATTTCGAATATATCTAATTATTCATTCGAATAATCAATACATGTTGTGCTTATTTATTTATTTTTAAATTATTTTACTATGCAAATCTTACAAGCGTAGCCAAAGCACGAGACACGAACGTTGGGCTTCCACGCTGAGAATAATCCAAAGTATTTCGATTGGCTTCAGTAAAGCGATCCAAAAAGAGGGTTGCCATTGGGAGAATAATGTCACTAAACTGACTGTAGATCCATTTGTAGGTTTTGGGGTTCTTGTGAGTACCCCGGTATATCTTTCCTGACTCGCAAAGTACATATTCCCTTCGGAATTGTTCATTATCCAGATACACAGGGTCCTCTGCAAAAAGGACATTCATAACAGTAATTAAGGAATAGGGTACAAAGTGGAATAATAAGAAGTAATACATGAAAAGAGAAGCTTTGAAGAAGCAAATAAAGGAATCGTTGAAATACCAGAGCAATAAGGGTTGAAAAGGATGTAGATGTCTTCTCTACATTGGAAAATGTCATTGTTATGCTGTATCTCTAAACTCCAGACTCCAACAGGTGCAGTTGGGGCAACGTGGACCTGATGAGGTTAGAATTAACTAATTAATTAGGCAATACTAAGAATATAATTTAATCAGCGTCTTAATAAAACTGCATGCAATGGTCTAAATTATCTGAAACCAAAAGCTTCTCAATTTTACCTGCAAAGTCAACGTATTTCCATCTTGATGGTGAACTCGAATATCCCAATCCGATTTATCCTTTTGAATGAATTCCCGATCTCCATTAACGGTGAGAGAAACCCTGGTAAATTTTCCGATTGTTGGATTGGATCCTGAGTAAATATCATTCATTGCCTTAATGATGTGAAAATCTCAAACTAAAATAAAATGAAAATTTATATTTACCAAAATTGAAGTTGACAAAAACAGGATTTCTGGCCAAATCCAGATTTCTAGAGGCCAACTTTATGGCAAAGAAGAAAGGTTGCCCCCTTCGATAAACTGGATAGTTTTTCCTCCAGTTTTGGGTAATATCATACCGATCAGTTCGGTGTTCTAGAGCATTTTCCCTGCTAAACCATTCAACCTGTTCAACTGGTCCAGTTTCCTCAATTCTTGTGTTTGGTTGACTCATAGCTAAGTTAGTAAAGCTTCCGCTTCTTTGAGCCAAGTTCATCGAAGAAGCTCGCTTTAGTTGCAATTGTTCTTGGCTTGGAATTCCAAGCTGAGACACTTGCCTTGCTTCATCGTACTTGTTCCTTCGGTAATCCTCTACGACACGAGCTGTTCTTTGAGCGATGTAATTTGAGTAGAATGCTCCGTTGGAATCTTCAAAGTTCTGAGATTGGGGACGTTTTCTTGAGTCGTAAATTTTCAGGCGTTGAAACTCCATATCCATCTGGTTCACCCTTTTAGCTGGAAGTGTATCATGGAAATCGACAGATCGGATACTGTCAGACCTGTCCCTTTGCCCATGTCCTCCAATCATAGAACCCATAGAAGAACTCTGCATCATCGATTGATCAGCAAAGCCAATAGAACTTGGCATGATTGTTTGGGATGACAAAGAGTTTCCAACAATTGAACCACGTCTCTCGATAGATCCACGTCTTTCGAAAGATCCTCGCCTTTCAATGGATCCCCGTCTTTCAACGTTGGTAGTCATAGGATAAGGAATCCCGCTGTAAGTAGGGGTTGGCACAGACATTTTATCTTTATCTTGTAGCAAAAACCACACGAATGCTGATGAGGTTAACGTTTTAAATTTTTAAAATAAAATTTTGGCTTTTTGGCAGTGTTTTTGATCAAAATGGCAGTGATTGTGATATAAATTGAACTAAGACCAACAACTTTCGGAGAGAACACAACCCATAATAAACGTTTAAATGCTGAAACTGGATGCATTTATAGAAAAATTGTTCAAGTAGAGACCAAATATGAGTAAAAACTTGACTAGCATATTGATTTCATTGTAAAGGGGCATCTAAAAGTTTGCATCCAGCATTTGACAATTACTTGATAGGGTGTTGTTCTGCTTGAGAAGGTATGCATAAAAGAGTCGAGATCTTAGACAATGCTGTGTAAGGCGATATGAACATCGTTTTGTATCATTTTCTGTCTACCGTTTATAACAAATTGCAACGACAAACCCTTCTGTCAATCAAGTAGCCGACATTATGGTGACAGATATTAGCAAAATCTCAGACAAATTGTCAAGAGAGACCGATACCATTTTTTTGACATGACTCATGACATGAGAGTTATGATCATAATTGCTCTGCTCTCTATTTCATTATACACAAAAAAACTTATGCGAAAAACAATAAGGGTGATTTTTCAGACAAAAAGAATCTCATTTTACAAGTAGAATAAGCATGAAACTTCACTTTTTATTTGTACTTGTTTTTACGTAGAGTTAAATAAAATTGGAATCTAAATGCATTTGCATTGCAATACAGACTAAAAAGTCTATGGAATTATAATGCAGTGGAAGTATTAAAGCTTTGCACGAGATGAATTCAAGCCTGTATCTATCTGTCGAACTTGAGCCTGAAAATTAGTAAAAAAAGGTGACATGAATAAAAAAAAATGTTTTCAATGAATTTAATTCAACTCTGAAATGCTGTTATTCATTTTATGCTTTCTTTGACATCCTTGTAATTAACATATTTTACACTAATTAAAATAATGATCACAGTGTGAAAATACAAAAACAATAAATTTCGCATACGAATAAAAATAACATAAAATAATACAAAATAATAAATACTTCAGCAGGTATGATGATTAAGCTATATAAAGCCACAGCATAATAACTAACTGATTGATATATTGAGGTTGCAATACTATTAACAAAAATTGTACACATAAAATATATAAAATTAACCAAAACTCTACAAAATAAATATTACACATTATAATTGTAGTTATATAGCTCTTGCTTGTATTATGAACAACTTTTGGTCATGGGGTTGGGGTAAGCAAGGTTGCCTCAATCAATAAAAAATCTTAAGTTTAAAAAATGCTGTAAATTCTAGCATTTTAAATTAAAACGTATCAGGGTTAGCGAATAAACATTCTAATAATTACTAGATTTTAATATAATAATTTCTTTAAAAGTGCAAAACAGTCAAGTTAGCCAGGCAGAAGAAAGTTAATCACCATTTAACAAAGTTTCGATTAGTTTAATCCTTTTATATATAGTATTCATAAACATAACTGGACATTTTGACATGAATATATTTATTTAAAAAAAGCTGAGTACATTTTTTACGATAAATACGATTTAAAATAATCCAACATCTTGAACTTCAGTTGATAATGATAATGACAATGATACCAGAAGATTTTCGAGCAATAAACGAGTACTTTGCTACGAAGTTCTATATTATCTATAATAATTACTCCCATAATATTATCATTATATTTTATTATATAGATAACAGTACATAAGAATGATAATTTTAGAGTTTCTATTTGAGATTCATTACGCACCTAGCAATGTCTACCTTTTGTATGAAACATTTTTAAATTTATAATTTGCTACAATTATTACAATTAACGATTATTAGGGTTAAAAAGGTACAAAATATATCGCTCGTAATTTGCAACGTTCCAAATTTTTGGATTGCTAATGTAGGAAGTGAGTAAAAACGAGATGAAATAGTAAACCAATTAGCAAATCATTTTCATTCATACATCTGAACCATTTTCTGGATGATCTCGGTCACAGATAATTTTACAACCCAATAAGAATCTCTCGGAGCCATAATATATTATTACAGCTTAAAAGCAGTCTTTTGACTTTAACACTTATTACTTTGAATATTGAGTTTAGTTTCAACAGCTAGCTCGAATTTTAACAAGGGATGGATTTACATTGTAAAACATTAAAGGTTTCGAACACAAAAAACAAGTCTGAATTGATGAAAAATCAAAACACCAACTTATTATCGACAATACAGATAGTGCACTACCCCAGCCGATTTCTTACTTATTTTGAACTATATGGAAAATTCTAAGATTATTATTATTAACACCACAAATTTCAATTACTACTTACTTATACTATGTACATTAGTTTGCACTGGGACTTGTTGCCTCAATTTATGCCTTCTGGAATATTATGGTTACAAATTTCCACAAGACATATTTTGAGTGTGAAATTTTGTTTCTAGTTAGTTTAACACTCGATAATTTAAGAATATGTGATGAGTCACACGAGACAATTATGTGGATCATTTCTTGCCTGTCCTTTTGCTAAATATTACGGTCATGGAAAGAGGAAGTCATCACTGGGACATTTTATTATACATACACAGACAGAAATATAGAATACTTATACCTAGCCTTTTAATTATTTTTATTGACTTGCATATAATATTATGCTGCTTCTACTTAAATGGAAGCTGATGGTTTCAACTGCATCTACCTACGCTCGATCTGTTTTCCTTAAGATTAAAAATTATGAAGCATTAAACCCTGAGGTAATGAGATTCTATTTAATTTATTAAATACATTCCCTTATATTTGGTGGGATATACTTAATAGCTGCCGTGAGAGCATTTTTCCATGCCTTTCGACTACGGAAGTTTTTCCTCAGTTACATGTTACATGATATCTACTTTAAATTTATTTAATTTAATATTACTGTTTGCTTACTCTCATTCTTTCAACTTGGATAATTATAGCAGCATCATTATTTCTTACAATACTTGGAAAACTTATATAATATTGCTTAATAATAGTGTCACTCATTACATTCGCTTCATAATTTCGGAATGTTGAAAAAGAGTGCTGCAAAATATTATTACTATCAGTCGACGACTTATAATTTACTTAAAAATTGCTGAAACACATTTTTGACTATTCCTTGAGGACTTATGATGTGTGGTATAAATATTGTAAGTAATAAAAGATAGTGGAATGCATGAATGCATAAATATTAAGTGTATTTAACTTTGCATGGCATACTTTCCATACAATACAATTACATAATGAGATTATTATGATATTGCGGGTAATACATGTTATTAAACACATTTGAGCGGTAGTAAGATGATAGCCTATCTTATCTTTTACGTTTTTAAACTGCCTTTTTCTTCGGCAGTTTCATGAACGTTACAATTGCAATCCTTTTTTAAAAAGCTAAACACAAACGGACGAAAAACTTATCCAAGTTTGATGAGATCAGTTGGAAATGCTTCGCCGGCGTTTATTTCTTTGATATTTTTATGACCGTTTTTCTGAATTCTTATGATGACGAGAATATTCTTTATGGACTTTTGGATTTGGGTTGGGTTTGTCACGCAAATTTCACACAAAAACGTTTCTCAGTCATTATGTCCATTTTCATATTTTAAGTGATTAAAACTGGCACAAAATATCAAACTTTACTCCTCGAAGCATTTTAAATTTACGCTTTACATGATACATAAAACAATTTAACGCTAAATCTTTGGCAGTATTCTTGAAACAGATCAATAACACAGATAAATCCGCAGTTTGCTTTTAACTAAAAAAAGGTTTTTTTCTAAATCATAGTGAGTATAGTAGCGAAAATTGCACCAACTATTCGAGCTCGAAAAATACATAATGATACAGTAACGAAAATATTCGGAAGTGAATTAAAGAGCCAAGATGCGATAATATGGCACGTGTTCTGTAATTAATGAGAACTTCCGATGAAGACTTTGTTTTAGGAAATTGACTTGAACAAAAGCCTTTTCTCAAGGAACCATGCGTAAATTGTAGATAGAAAACTGAGTATATAGTTGATGTAGGTTCTATTGATCCTCTTCCTCGCTTTCATTATGACCGTACATATCTGCTAGCTTTTGGAAGCGTGGACCCCAACCATTGAGGTAGTCAAAGTCTTGCTCTTGGTCATCAGTACCTATAACAAAATTCGTAAACCACAATTAGTTTGATTTTAAATTATATTAACAACTTCCAGAAGCAGTTTTCAGTGGAAGTAGTGGAATAAATAATGTTTGCAAATAAAATTATAAAACCATGCTTAAAACAAGGGGATAAATAAGCTAAAAGGAAATCCAGACGGAATGCCTGGAAATATACCTCCAAAAGCTTCGAAGTCTGACAAGTTTGCTGAAATTGAGACATAAATTGTTAATTGAATATATGACAGCTTGAGTCACAATAGCCGTTACATTATCAGAGATGATTCATTTTATGATGTTATGGGGGATTTCACTATTTTATCATTTATTTGACTGTTTAGCAAGAAAGAGGTTCAACTTTGTGTAGCAACGTATATAAAGATTTTGACAATAAATCATACCAGAAGCAAGTGATGACAAAGACCCTGCTGTACTTCCACCTCCTTCATAAGCGTAATTTCTTAAGTCATCAAATGGCGGTGCGTTAGGGTCGTGATCTGCCCTTCGTTTATGGTCATCGATAAAAATACCAACATTTGGCTCTCCTCCTACCATCATTTGCGGTTCTGGCATCTTCGTCATGTCTGTGAAATACGAGATAATTTTATGCAACCGTTCTTAAAGTTTTTATTACTTGAATGTTTTATTTAAGGTGTATACTTACATGGCATTTTTGGCATCATCATTTCATGACCAGGGGCTCCAACTGGAATTTGCAGGGGTGTAATGTCAAAGGCGGTCATATCATCTTCACCGCCACCTTCATCGTCGTAATTGATAATATTTTCTCGGACATCGTCATCTGGTCCAGGGTATTTGATTTGTGCCTCACGGCGACGATTGTAGACAACGAAGACAAGGACCAAAACTACGTGTGTAATTGATAAAAATGAGTTAATATTTGAACATAAATACCATTGACGATAATCACTTTCGTATCCAATCGCCATAAGCCATTTTTGGAGTTTTATAGTGCATTCATTAAATTGCAGGATTAGTTACAGCCATTGCCTTTTAAGGCATGCAATTTTGATTTTTACCATAAGAAAAAATAAAGACACTTGATGTTACTAAAGAAATTGAACCATGATAAAGCAACCTTTAACTTACTCAAAAGAACGATAATGCAAACAATAAGAGCAATGATGAAGTCGCTCGATGCAGTAATAATTCCAGAGGGTAGAACAATAAGGTCACAGTACTGACCAGAAAACTCTCTTGTGCAAGTGCATGTAAACATTCTTTCATCCTCATGATTTGTACACGTTCCACCATTAAGACAAGGCCTTTGTTCTTTGCACTCATCAATATCTCGACATTCAGACTGATAGACACGAGATCCGTTTTGACAGCTGTATCAGTTTCATCAGTCGACCACCGAAGTGCAAATAAATTAAAATGAAATGAGCATGCAATAAATATTTATAATGCTACATAATGTTGGTTTCGAATTAGAATTCTACACTGGATGCATCCGTTGATTTTGAAAAATTATACCGTCATTTACAAAATTAGTTAAAAGCATAGCTTTTCAAGAATATCATTTTAGGAACTAAATTACTTGGCAAGCACACAAAAATACAACATACTCTTAATAACATAACCCAAAGCTGTTGTATAAACATTACGAATTTTTCTACTTCCGAAATACAAACCCGGGGACCGTATGGCGATTAGTTACTCAGCGCTGTCAACAATATTAAAAAGTTCTACAAAAGCTTATCCAGCCAACTTACTAAGGATGATGAGAAGACAAACAAGTATAGCAGCCAAAGCCCCCATACTGAGGGTCAGTATTTGTCCCTCTTGGTACAGCTCACAGTTCTGACCCCAATAACCCGGTGGACATTCGCAGTAGTACCGATATGGAACTTCTCTATTGGAACAGGTTCCTCCATTCAAACAAGGCGAGTCTAAGCATTCGTTTCGATCTCCACACTTGTTCTCACCAATGAGTTCCATTCCTTCGCCACAACTTTAGCATAAATCCCAACAAGGTTAGTGAATTAAATACTTTTTAAATGGTTATTCTACTTTTCATAAATACAAAATACAATGAGTTATTATAAATAACACTATACAAAGATAAAGAGGGTAAAGGAATTCAAACACAAATCTACTTAAACCGCACACCACTGTTATTAAGTACTCTTTTACAGATTTCATAAAATACAGTAAGACCTTGCGTTTCTTTTATGATCAGATTAATTTTGGCAAAAAACACATACCGCATTTTGTATTTCTGTTTTAGTTTTTCAAGATATGTTTCATAATTATAAGAGACACTTAGTATGTGAAACAGAGACATAATTGTCAAAAAAAACTAAATAATCAACGGAACATCCGAGAATTGGAAGTTAACGGAGAAATTAAATGTACGGATAAAGCTATCAGTAGAATATACTGTAAAGGGCGTGTACTTACCCGCATTCATATGTATTCCACATGTCAATGCATTCCAACGGTGGAGGACAAATTACATTTGCGCATGGATTGTTTGAAGGACAGTTTGGAGACAGATTTTTATAATTTGTTGCTTGACCCCATTGTGTTCCATTTAGAGCAGTAGGCAATGGAAGATGCTTTCCTTCAAAACGAACATCATCAAGGCAGCCTGATATAAAAAACGCAGAAAAAAGTTTTTTAGTAATTCACAAGACAGTAAAAAAAGGCTTCAAAAGAAGTTAAGGGTATACATATACTATGCAAATACTTAATTGTTACCTTTTTGATAGTCAGCATACACTTCGAAAGATTTATGACCAGTGTATTCAGCTTTTCCACCAGCATACACTCCTTCCTGTTTATCTACCATCATCCATTGATGCCCCTCATATTTAAAAGTTTCATTGTACTTGCGACCTTCCCCTCCATCAACCTCCAGAAAAGCAACAGATCCATACCGAGTTACTTTGGCAGTGTGCCATTGCCCATCATCAACAGGGACGAATGTTAACCATAAGCTCTCTTCTTCCGTCTTTACACTGTTTAGATTATATCTGAACCTCAGCCTACTATCCTTGATCTAAATAAAATGTATTAAAAATGCCAATGTAATATTGTCAAACGTAAAAATTTTGATTATTAATTAGAAATAGATTTTTTAAATGCAGTCATTACCTCGAGAATACCATATTCTCGGTTATGCTGATCACTAATTCGGAAAAGTTCTCCGTGTATTTCTCGTGTTCTGAACCTAAGTTGAATTTGTGT
>JAQGAA010003817.1:0-10328 GCA_034696425.1 Isotoma viridis
TGATGCTGAAGCAGATTCCTTGAGTAAATTAGTTCAATATTACCCACTTGCTTTGCAACAAGCTGTTGCTTACATTAAGAAAAAGAGGGAGGACTTTTTGAGCTCTAATTACAGCGTTGTCGATTATATAAAAGAATTTGAAGAAAAAAAGTTGGAAATGCTGGATCAAAGATTAAACAATTTTGAACATGATTATGTAATGACTACTTTAGTTACTTGGGATATCACTTTTAATGAATTAAGCGCAGAGGCTATTGATTTTTTGAAAGTACTCGCATTTCTAGATCCAGATGAAATCTCTGTAGAGTTTTTCCAAGAAGTTTGTGTAGAACTCGGGTACAATCATAAGTTCTCAAATGTTGTAAATATGCTCAAAATGTATTCCTTTATTAAAGTAGAGAAGTTAGTTATCAGTGTTCACAGATTGGTTCAAGATGTGATGAGAGAGAAAGAGAAAGTCGAGAGTGGGTTTGCGAAGAAATTATTGAATGTAATTGGGATTGTTTATGCAAAAAGACGTTGCAGTAAATTGGAGGATGATGGTGTGACGCACATGAGGAGAATTGTCCAGCTGGTTTACGGGATAGGGTCTGTTAGTTTAATGCCCCGTTATACCCCTTATAGATCTCGCAATCCTAACGAACTTCTAGTTTACATAAAGTCAGAAATCGTATTAAAGTTAAGAGAAACATACAATCTCTCAGATTGTTTAGAATTATGTGAACAAGTTCTAAGCTCAGACTCGCAGTATAATGAAACACACGAAAAGGCATTTCGTGCACTCTTTTTCATATCCAAAAACCACTCAAACGCAACCTCACAAGTTGTCCTACTCCTCGAAAACTCACTTAAATTAAAAAAGTCAGCTTTAGGTGACAATCACGAAATCACTACAAATTTTAGAATAGTTTTAGCATCAATCCTTGGAGATAGAGAAAGACAGCTGGAATTGGTTAGTGAAATTAAAAATTATTTGGATTCAAACAAACCAATGCGAGAGTTTTATACATTACTAATTTTGACAATGATTAACGGGGAAAATTGGTTGACTCGTGATATCATTTATAAATGTGCAGGTAGCTGTTATTACAAGTATTTAGATTTTGAACTATTAGAAAGACTACTACCACTTTACAAGAAAATGTTAGGCGAAGACGATCAGCTCACTTTAAAAGTCAAAAATGGAATGGCTGAGAAGTTCTATTATAATACAGAGTACATTAAATCCATAGAACTCTTAGAACAAGTAATCAGGTCAAATATTCAAACTGAGATTGAAAGTGCTTGGAAAACGATGAATTACATTGCTCAAGGTTTTTACGAGAATGGAAATTACAACGAAGCTAAACCCTTATTAGAGAGAGTTCTTAAATTTTATAAAGATCATGAAAATGAGAAAGAAGCAAGTAATACAAAAACTCACTTAGCACTTACACTTATTAAGCTTGACTATAGCTTTTATGAAGCTATAGATTTAGCTCTAGAATATGAGCCAATTCATTCTACTAAAGGGCGAATGCACGAAAAGGTGAACTTTATGAGTAAAGTGGCATGGAGCTTTTATTATGATAAAGAGTACACTAAAGCCTTAGAACTAATAGAACAAGTTATCAGTTCAAATATTCAAACTGAGGTTGAGAGTGCTTGGAATACAATGTATTACATTGCTCAAGGTTTTTATGGGAACGGAAATTACAACGAAGCTAAGATCTTGTTAGAAAGAGTAATCGAGTTTAGTAAAATTGAGAAAAACTTAATTAAAGCAAAATATAAATTAGCAAATACACTTTTTAAACTTGGTTGTGATTTAGAGTACGCTAGAAGTTTATATCATCAGGTACTTTCTCATTATGAAACGGGAGAGGGAAAGGATAGTTTTTCTGCAAAAGAAAGAAAGGAAAAAATTAAAAGTCTTTTAACAATGTATAAATAACAATAAAAACAAATAATTGAAATTGCTAATAAATTAATGATCACATTCCAATGATACACCCTACTTGCCATATGTTGTCATTTATTTCGCTGGAGTACTTAAAAATTTCCCTTGAAGGGTCTGTCCGATTTGTCCCGTTAACAAACTTGACCTCCGTTTAGACCCCAAAAACCCAATTCTTTCATTGCGAAATTCAGAGAGCATGTCAGTCTTATTAATAATTGCTTACTTGCCTACTTGTTTTTGCACCTCACACACAACATTTTTTTTTATTTTATGATTTTAAGAATGATTAAAAACAACTATAACACAGTAAACCAAGTTTGTCACGGTATCAGCTTTTATTTAAAAAGAATAATTGAAGTTGAAACACGACTAGTTTCGGCAGAATAGCCTTCATCAGGTGAAAATGTGCCAAAATTTTGACAAATACAGAGATTTTATTTACAGAATTTTAGAACATTTTATGTGTGACTGTGTCTGACTCAGAAGGATAATCAGGAAAGATTTTTTTCTTTGACAATGCTAGGTAAACTGTAAGAGAACTGCTTAATTTCTATACTTACTCCCTAAATCCATCACATTGAGCCCAAAGCCTTTTTAGTAACAACGAAGTATTTATTATAAGTAGTCGTAGACAGAATTCAATAGTGGAATCCGATTCTTTTTGAAGTGAAAAGGATTTAGATATAAATTGGATGATATAGAATGAAAGAAAGTCAGAGGTTGTTGAAAATTGAAAAGAGAGCTTTCTGGCGAAAGGGGCTCAGTTTCCATTTAGTGAATTTTAATCCAAACAACGAATTCAAGTTACAACTACTACAACTACACTGCTCTCCTTTATATTTTTCACATCCATTTTCATGTCATTCGATACCAGTCTGGGTCTAATCTTTTCCCCTTTGCCTTTCTCCAATTTAATTTGTTTACACAACACATTTATACGACTTGTTGTTCATACATCTTGTGATTGGTTTTAATATTAGGTTTGGCTTCAAGCCATTATTATTATAAAAAGGTCTAAAAGTGTCAAGATAATAATGTACAAGTTTGACACAAGAACTATAGCCATTTTAGTTGCAAAAATAAAATAATTTTTTTCAATGTTGGAACAATTTGCTTTAAATTTTTTAATACAAATAAGTACGACAATAGTCTTTAACATTGAAAAGAATCATCAATACAAATGCTTCGTTTTTTTCTTTTAGCCCAATCATTAGACTTATCCCTTGGTGGGCGATTCATAAACCATGGATAAGAAACTCCATCTTCACGACTTGCAGCTACACAACTGTTCACATCATTCAGAATTTTTCTAGGATTTCCTAATAACCCACCGTAAAGGATGTTTCCAGCAGCAGCAGATAAATCATAACCTTGATCTTTTAACCTGCAAAAATTAAGAATTGTCATTCATAGCTGAGAATAAAACCCATGCAATTAAAATTTAAAAAAACTAACATTAATTTTTCAGTATTTTTCAACAAAGTTGCCTATATTTTGAGTTTTCAAGATTTCATTACGCATAAATATAAATTTTCTCAAAGAACTTACCAAATATCCTGAATTCCATTAGTAAAAAGTGGCATCAAGCTCACAGTAAAAGTATGATGGTCATTATAATAATCACTGAATTTGGTATAACAATAAGAATGAGCATTGACAAGAATCTTCCAAACAGTTTCAATCAAAGGTTCATAAATCTTATCAGGAACTTCAAAATATCCACTAGCAAAATCAGGTACAGTTAAATTGGTTTCTTCTCCATTTCTAATTGTTATATTTGAGGCTTTTGTAGGCTGGAATATAAACAATCAGTTTAATTGATCTGAGCAATATTGTTTTAAAAATTAAAAAAGTCTTTTAGTTTAATACACATTTACCAAATTATTATCGCAATACTCCTTAGTCTCATTTAAATAAGTTTCATTACCCCCCTTGAACATATGGGGCTTAGCATCTTGAATGCATCTTTTTAGAGCGTTTTCAATCCTTAAAAATGCTGAGTAGGCGATGTACGGTTCTTTCAAATGGAAATTCTCTAGTTGTAAATTTATAAAACTTGATATTGCTAAATTGAAGAAATCTGCATTTATGGGGAGACAAGTTTTCTAAAAGTAAGAAAAAAGCACACATGGAAATTGTATTTTTTTTTGTACAGAGACAGTAAGTAATTTTTGTTAAATTTTTAAAGCCCCTACCTGCATAATGGTGTTAGATAACAGAAGCAATTTAATAATTGGATATCTCTTAGCAATCTTATCAGAATTAGATTTATCATCAGATAACCCAACAAGTCGAGCCACAGCATTTTCGATATACTTTGCCATTTGAGCTCTTATAAGAGGATCGCCTATCTCTGTGGCTGACAAGACACTATCTTCGTCTTCCATTGGATCAACGGGGAACAAGCTATTTCGTCTTGTTCTATGGTGTTTTTTCTGACAGGTTTGATTCTTTAATTTGTGACAGGTGTAAAGGCTTTTTGGAAGAGGCTTGTTATTACCATTGCAATTGTTATTACGAACTTCTTTTATCTTGTTGGACTTTATAATACAATAGTCAGAGTCTTTTAGGTTGACACAATGCTTTATGTCATCGGATGTTTTTACTATCCATGATTTTGCTGGAAAGGAATTAAATTTGAAACTGAAAAATTGTAATTTTAATTCATTTAACTATTGAAGTCGTTTCACTAACCTCCGTACAGAATAGTTTGGTCATCAAGAATAACTCCTTTCTTCTCGTCTTTATCGATTAATAATTTTGTCTTTTCCTAAAGAAAACAGATTCCATGTTTTTAAAGAAAAAGTTAATTGTTTTAAATTTAAAACTGAATCATTTGTATAATTACCATATTTCCAAAGCAGTAGTTTTTATCTACTCCAATTATTTCATTATCGCATGTTTTCCAGCTGAAAAAGAGATTTCGAAAATATTAATTTACAATAAAAATGAAATTTTTCACAACAAACAATGCATTTTTATTAAAAAAAATAATAAACTTTTTTATGCCAGAGAATTGCGATTTTATTAGTTATAACTTACACTCCTCCATGAATACATTTACAATGTCTATCAGAACTATAATGAAAGTGTCCATTGGGGCAACTGGAACTACTTAGCGTTTGTAATATGAAAGAAAATATAATTAATAATTTAAGCATTGTGTCAGCTTGAGAATTGAAAATAAAATGAAATTAAGTAATTATTACCCAAATGAAATGTTAGAAAGTTTTGAATCCCTGTTTTGTTTACAGTTGATGATTTTAAGCTTTCTAAATTATTACATCATTAAGCTTAAAACAATGATGGGTTTGCATAATTTTAATAATAATAAGGTAACATCAATTAATAATTGTTTATGAATTAAGTTACGCAATTGAATAAGAAAAACAATATAACGTTGATAAAAAAAATATTATACCCGGCATGACAGGAATTTCTGTTTTTAAACTATATTTAAAACCATAAACATCAACTATTACAGCGATAATTAATCACATAACAAATGAAAATATGACGTTTTAAACATGTAAATATAGTTTTGACATTTACTTGAAAAAAAAAACTTTATTAAATTCCAAATCAAATGAATTTTCTTGATTTCTTAGCTAATAAAACAGGAACTACAATAAATGTTCGAAGCATACAGTTGCATATAGGCATCGCCCAATGTCTTTTAATATTATTATCCAAATTACTTTCCCATCACTCGTCTCATTTCAAAGTCAAAGAAGATTACACAGGTCTCGAAAGCTCATTCAATAAACATGGTACAGAAAAACACCCAATAAGCTTAGTGCAATTGAATTTTCAGAACAAACTTAAAAACATTAATTATTTCTCGAAGTCTAAAGATTAAATTTGTGGGAGAGTTTTTGACATTCTCTAAAACTTAATCAAATTAAATCTTCTAATAAAATATCCTACAAATACTAAATCTTCTTCATAAAGCCTAGTTGTGCATTTTAGCATTTATTAAATTCAAAAAATACTTCATCCTAGTATTTCTTATTCGTCCTGTCCTCCCTTATATGTTACCTATGAATATTTATGACAAGAATTTTGTGTTGCCGACGTATCCCTTCATCTTTAAAATGGACAAGGATTGGGTTTCAATAATGGTAATCAACTACGCCTTTAAAACTGTTGGGAAATATAGCTGTCCATCATTACATTGCAGAAATACAACATGGAAGTACTCATAGGAAAAGAACCCATATAACATTAAGAAGTTGAACATTGCTGGTATCGTAAATAAATCTTAATTAAATATGCATTTTCTATTTTAACACGAATAAACCAGCCCACTGATTTGCTGATTTTAACTAAAATCATAAACATTAGAAAGGAGGTTTATCCTCTTTTGTGTCTCTTAATGCTAGAAAAGAATTTTCATGTTTGAACATTTAAAATTATGGTTCAGTAATAAAATAGACATCTGGCTACATCAAACCTGTATAATAATTGAGTCATTTAATTAATCCAAAGGTTTCACGTTAATACTGCTACGTTCTGCTCAAATCACACAAATGAGTAATTTTAGATACGGATAATATTTGTATTTCGTTTTACTGGCATTAATCCCGTTAAAGCGTTGGGTTAAAAAATGCATTTGAAACTTTCATTATGTTTACTTATTGTGCATTATTCCCACAAAAAATAGAGTTTTCTGGTCGTTCAAAATGCTGACTCTGGTTTGGAAAGAATTTTGTACTCAAATCAAGTTGGCAAATTTCTTTGGATTCATTCCATTCACATTGACTCCAGATGGAAGCCACTTGACAACAATTAAGGAGAAGAAATTTCGACTGCAATTTAACGTCACGTCATACATATCACTCCTTCTCTTGGGACTCACCATTTTCGGAATGGGGAAAGTTGTCGCAACCAAAGAGCCTCATGAAATTCAAATGATTTCTTTTGGTTTCACTTTCATGTATTTTTTCACAGGAGTCTGCGTCTTTGAATACACATCTTGGGACAAAACAAAGCATATTTTGGCCCTGACAAATTCTATGGTTGACTATGAAAACCGATATTTCGGTATGAAATTGTTACAACTTAAAGATTCTATGTATAAAGCGACTCTTAAAAAACTTTCCTTTCTGGAAATGTTTAAAATTCTCATACTTAATTTAAATATTTATTTATTTCCAGGATTGATTCCAAAACCAAAAATTGTATCAATTCTGATGACAACCTACATATATCTCGGCGTCCTATTCGCTCTCGCAGTTTCTCTGATCTTTATATGGATTCCTTGTCTGCCTCCATTCCCCTTGTATGCAGTTTCAAACTGCTCATCATCCATTGGAACAAACGCTAAACTCTTTCTGGTCATCTTTATCTTCATTTGGACCTTGAAAATGACTATTACTGGGCTTATGCTATTTGCATATGGAGCGATGTTGAAATTGGTGTCATATAAAGGATATCTGAAACAGCTAATGACATTCAACCCCGATCTTAGATCAAAAAGATATTTACAAATATTTCTTTGTAAATTGCAGCAATATCGTCAACTTCAGATATTTCTAACGGAGGCAAATTGCTTGTATCAATTCAGCATATTTACAATCATTTACCCTATTGCACATTGTATGGCTATTAGTTGTCTGTATTGCGTGTTTAAAATGAATGCGAATATGCCTGTGGCAATGTCTATTGTCTTTTTGTATTGTGGTATAGTTTCACTTGTTGTTATTTTTGTCTCCTATACTTTTTGCGGAAATATTAATAACCTCTCTGGCGAGCTACTTGATACATGGAAACGGGTGAATAGGATGCATCGTAGTAAATTGATCGATAGGCGCATTTGTTCATCTGCACCTCTGAAGATCAAATTTGGTTCCGTAAACTACATCGAAGTATCCACTGCGCTGGTTTCTGTTCACTTTTGCTTGCAACAAACCGCATCGCTTTTGTTAATGGGCTAAACTTATTTGTAAACCGGTATTAACCATGGCTATATTGGCCGAGCAATTTTGAAAGGATTGTTGATAGTAGTAATGATGCTATAGTTTTGCGTAGCTTAATTGAGAAATACAATACAACTATTGTCATTTTAATTCAATATATAATATAAATGGTATAAATAATAAATTTTGAATTTCAAATAATTATATAGCCTCCGTCACAAAACGTAGAGTAAACAAATATCCAACAAAAAGGCAATGGACTTATACGATTCTTATGTGTTTTGTTTTAATTTAATTTTAATTGCAGAAATGCTAAATTCTTTATTACATAACTTGTACATGCGAATCATTTATTGAACGTATGTAGATAATCATAAATCCCATCATAAAACTAATTATATCAATATAGCTACCCTTTAAACTACAATGGTAGTAGGACAACGTAGTTATCTCAATTATCAAACAGACAATAAAGCAGTATAAGTGAACTCCATAACCGTCGCAAAATAATGCCTCTTCGTAGACTTATCAATCAGAAAGAAATTAACGTTCCCAATACCAACATAAAAATGAAGGGGCTGCATGCACCTAAGTTTCCTCTCGTAATAATTCTTAGGCCCCTCAATACAGAAACGACACTGCCAAAGCCTAAGCATTTTTACTGAAACCTCATGACAAACAATGGCTTTAGGAAGGGTCACAAAAATAATCGCAGACAACATAACCGAAATAAACGGACCCAAGAGATACACACCGAAAGGTAACGCATGAAATAACTTAAAAGTAATAAAATTACAAAAAATAATTACACTCCCAGCTCCATAAAGCATACACAAAGTAAAAACACCCTGAACTTTGTTGAAAACATGTACCATTACCACACTACAGTTATACAAATGAATGAAATCATTCTTTGTAGTTGTTGAAGTCATCCATCGAAGTCGGTACCCTTTGTCCAGTAAACTGATGGAATTATTCAATGCCCATATCCCAAGAATAAAGACGATTCCTATTCCAATGAAGGTTCTTGCGTTGTCCAAAGCTGCATAGAAGAATACAGCGAATCGGATGAAAGTAAGTATTAAGTCAATCCACACACTGTGACCTTGTAAAGGGTAGCCAAGATACTTTGAGAACTTCAGCAAGAAGTAAACCGAATCCAGGTTGTTGTATGTAGCGAATATGAGCAAAACCATACCAACTACGATACCCGCATATGGGAATATGTTCAGAGCGATTCCAAAAGCTTGGGATTGTATCTCTTCTCTTCGTTTCCTTTTCTTTTTGGGTAGTGTGGTTCCTAATTTTTATGAAAACATTAGTAAAATTAAAAAATCATTTCAAATTTTAGAAATACTTACTCCGTTTCACAAGAATATAATATTGTACAACGTTGTTGAAAGTATCCGCAATATCATCTGCGTAAATGAGTGCCATAACTTGTAGAAGTGGTGTTGCACCTGCACATATAACATACAGGAATATCGTCAGCATGTTCAACGTAGATCCAAAGTTTTCATCAGGGTCGATTCGAATATCTAGTACGACAGTGATGAGTTTTAGAAGTTGGCTGCTGCATTGAATTCCCCATGAGATAAATAAGCTAAAGAATGCTATCTCTAGAATGAGCTTGAAGTCCACTAAGTTAACCGCACGTTTAGTTTTCAAATCATACCCGATTGGAATGCGATGAAGATGCTTGAAAACTTTTGCGTAGATTTCAACAGCTTTTACCATTAAGTCAGTCGACATTTTTATATTTAAGATTAAGAATTATTTTTGCATCTAAAAATGTTTAGTTTTGTTGTTATAGGTAGAAGGTGATCGTTTATGAGTAAACGTGTTTCTTCAGCAAATGTACAAATTGTAGTGTCAGCAGTTTTTTTTCGGAGTTGGTTTAAAAGTAATTTAGAGGCTTTGCTTATTCGTTAAATAAAATATGTTATGAAATTGTATTATTATAATGTAGTCAATTTTCAGGGTAATTTACCGATATTTGCTAATTTGAAAAAATGTAGTTGTAAATGAGACTCTCATAGCTTAATGTGGTTCAACACAGAAAGGGTGGGTTTCTTTATTGTGTTAGATTAGAATTTATTGCTCTTTCACAAATAACTGAGAAATTGAAATTAACTATTCTTTATATATTATGTGAGTAATTTAAAAGAAATTACGAATAATATATCCTTGCGCAACCCGAATAACTTATCTTATAAAATGTGTACCTTTTTCAGGCAGAAGGTATTCTGTTGTGAGTAAAGTTTCTTCAACAAATGTACAAAATATAATGTTTGGTGGATTTTCTTTACGAAATTCTTTAGAAATACTTTTGAACTTGGTTTAATACAACTTGCTAAAAAATTATAAAAGTTTCATTCGATTTGATTTGTATTTGAGATAATATTATTATGATTGAAGATGATTTTGTAACTCTAGAATAATATTTTTTGATTAAGCTCAACAAAGAAAAG
>JAQGAA010003818.1:0-10326 GCA_034696425.1 Isotoma viridis
AAAAACTAGTTTTGATTTAGCTATCTATACACATCTGTATAATCCTGCTACAACTCAACCTGTTTCTTACTCAGCCTTTGATTCACTTAATAGCTTATCAATTACCATTACCAAAAGTGCTACTGCTCCTGTCATTCAGTCAATCCAGTCCAGTCAAGTCTGATCAGAAAGTCCAAGTCAGGAGTTGAAACCAATCATTTAATTTGTTCCTGACTCTTTGGAACAAGGAGCAATAGACAAGTTAGTAGAATTAATCGCCCGAGTATTAAGGTGAATTAAAATTTTATTTGAGTAAAAAAAATAGATTCTTTATTAATAAAATAATAGATGTGTTCCTTTCCCCATATAATTTGTAATGTGATGGGTAAACATATTCCTGAAACTCTAGTACACAATGTACACTCGTAAAGAATGAGATAGTATCTTTTGACCACACGACCCCTCCCCTGTCACGTTTTTATACCTAAGATGGAGTTTATTGAGGAATAAAAAAAGGCTGTCAATTTTGACCCGACAACTCTTCTTCTGGCGTGACATCCTTTATGAACGCTTCCAACGGCATTTATAGGCATTTTCTTTGTTTCAAAAAGTATAATGTATCTAACTTATCGGTAATATGCAAATAGTCAAGGCAAGTTTGCCGACTACTTTTGACAAGAGAGAAAACATGAAAGAACGTTTAAAGAAATCTATAGAGATCAGAGTCTTATAAAACTTCTTCGGTTGCCTGAATTATCTGGGCTGGGTGAAACAAATAAGAACAACCTGTCCATTTGATTCATTTTTGATAAAAAGTGAACTGATTGAATTCCTTTTATCATGTAATTAACTATCAGCTCAATTAAATTGATTTGACTGTAACTACTGCTAAACCACACTTTTTTACATTACATATAAAATACGTAGCCGTTTTTCTTTTGAGATTATTAGTTAACTCGGCTCTCTTCTTCGTCTTCTATTTCATTGCATTGCTCTCCTCTGATTACATCAATGTAATTACTAAACTCAGCTGGAACTTATGCACTGAATGAGTTGAATTTCAGCTTGATAAGTAGTAAAGAACTTTTTAATAAGGTTTTTTAATACGATGAGCACATTCTTTTAAACGTTGCAAAATACAAGTATAATGTAAAGTATATACCTGTATAATATATTCTTACGTTACGTTATGCATATTTTAAGTCAGTTGGGAATTGAATTCCAGAAAAGAAGCATATGGTAGAATAATAATTGATAAAATTATGAAACAGAAGCATTCTTCAAAGTAATTATAATTTCTGGTAGAGGGATAATTTGCAAGAAATAAAAGTAATTTCCCTTTTTAGCAAAAAAAGCGGACGGAAAATCAGCTTTTGTTACATTTTAATAGACAGGTATTACTAATAATAACAATATGTGTAAAGAATATAATATATTTTTGAATATTTAATGAGATTATAGGAAAAACTATCACAGTTTATAGTTGTGGTTGGTGCATGCATGCGCTTGATAAATGAAAAACACCCAAAGTTCGTTAGCATTAGTTAACAAGAGTGCACAAGATGCTTTTAGATAAACACCCGGTTGATTATAGATTGCATGAGTTTCTTATTAAAAAGTGGACCAACCAGGGCAGATTTAATGTAAAATTAAATACCTACTATCTATCTCACTGCATCATGCATACATCATTATCATCATCATGAACATCATTCCTTATTGCCAGTATTACCACCACCACCACCACTATATGGTCATCATCATCCATATTTTTATCTCCGTGGTGGATCTACAATAACAAAACGAGTTGAATTTAATATGATTCATGTTGAAGTGTGTGTACCACCTACTTTTATTATGTTTTCTTGATAACTCCCAGCCTTTTCTGCCTGGATAAATCTACATAATAATATTGCAGTTTGCTAAGTGCTTATTAAATGTACCACAGTGAAGTTGAAAAGTTATCAAGTAATACAAAAATTTGTTTCCATATATGAGGGATTATATTGCAGTTTTTCTTTTTGTATTGGTCTATTATAATAAAATATTATTGTCTCGTAGATATAGGAGCAAAATTCTCTTGTTGTGGACGGGAAACTCTTAAATTAGAAGTTGGGTGGATAAAACGTAGTTTGGTTATTGTGGGCATAAAATAGATTTGGAAGGTATTGATGAAAATGCGCTCTCTTGATTCGTTATATTCTGGAAGTTTTGGGTTATAGGATTACTAAGTGGCCGCTGTTTGGTCCGAAAATAATTCCATTTGGAAGCTGGAAATTTAATAATAATAACAGTATGATAAATGAAAACTTGACAGCTTTAAATCTTGAGTCTTTGTAAAATATGCGTATGGTGTTGCGTACAATGAGTATGGCATTTCATCTCATCTTAAACCCTCTTTGTGTGGTAAATCCCCTTTCATTGCGGAGCTATTCATCAAACATATTAATTTTAATGTCATCATTCTCATCCTGTCTCCCTTCTATTTCCATAAGAATGGACAGATGACTTTTGCTTTAATCCTTTTGCTCTTTCTCCTGATAATGTTATCTACGTCTTTTATAACACTAGTTAATGAAGTGTGCTATTACTACTCCAGTGAGAGATGCTTTATGCAAAATCTTTGTCTTTTTTATTTTGATTGTGCAAAAAGATTCAAAAGCTTATGCAGGTGATTTTCTAAGAGGTTTATATTTTATCACAATTTCTGAATGATAACTAATCACAAAATTGAAGAATTAAAAATGAAAAATTTCACAAAAAATAAGAATTATAAAAATGGAATTTATGATTAAAGTAACTTAAAGTTATAAAAAACATCAAGGAAGGATGGATCAGCATTACCAACATTTTAGAAATTATTTCATTTTCAGTGTAAATATTCTATTTTATATTGTTTTGCTAATTTCTAGGTAAAAAATAGCGAATTTTCCACAAACAAATAAGCCAATTGAAAAACTTGTAAACCACAATCACACTCAAGAATCTTCTTAAGATTGATTTAAATGAACCCTTTAATGTGTGAGGGATTTATGATTTCACTCTTTAAGCAGGAAGTGCCTACCGTATCTATTTCCTTAACCTCTGGAGTCAGTATAGTTAAAAGATTCACCTCACTCACTGACCAAGCGGAGTTCAAATCCTTAAAGTCTTTATAGAATTAAATAAGATCGAGCCAAACCACAAGATCCTTGCATCCTTCAACATACATTTTACTTTCAAAGGTTTCATATGCAGCAGAAGGGTTAACACCGGATTAAGAAAAAGGTTTTAAAAAAAGAGCAAAACTTATTGAAACTCATCAAAGCTTAACTCCCAAAAGTCAAAAGACAGGATAACGAAGAGCCATAAGAGTAAAATGAAAATTGAAAAATAAAGGAAGTTGCCTTTTGGAACTGAAGTGTAACGAGTAACGACAAAACCCTTAAACTCATGATTTTATCATAAATTGTTAGTCTCACAAGAAGTGAATAGTAGAAGTCAAAGTCAGTGTTGCCTTGAGCACATTATCACTGATGAGGTAATACTATTACATTATAACTATGTGTACGTACATCCTTTTTTTATTGTAAAGAAACTGATAGTAATACTAAATGGAACATGCACACGAGAGCCATTATGAAAGAAGAAATGAAATTACCTAAGGGCTAGACACTTTTTCAATTTGTACTTTTCTTGTAAACCATCCGTGGACAAAATTGTCTATCACTATCACTCATTCTTTCTACGCCATACAATCACTTATGCATTCTATTTCATCCAAATCTACCGACTTTTAGATGCTACTGAGGTTTTTGTCCATGTCGAAAGTCAAAGTGGAAGAAACTATAGAAGAAGACTTTTACTAATGAGTCAAACACATGGAAGACATTATGTACATCATATATTACAACCTAAACGGCTGTCTTGTCGTGTTATTATAAAATGCTATTACATTCACTCTCAGCTCATTTTCTTTGATGACTATAAAACACCCTTATTCTATACAAATTTAAAATATAAGAGTAAAAAATATACATTGTATATAGTTCTTGTTCCTTGAGGGCATTAATGATTAAAACGGATTAATACACGGTATATAGAGGTACATATGTATATAAAAACATTTCAGTTTGGATAATCACGTCAGGTGTTTCCACTTTCCCAATTGAAATGGGCTGGAAGAAAATTTGAGGTTTAAAGGGCTCAAATGAAAGGTGAGATGAGAAGCAAGCGGATCTAGATTTTTATTTTGAGGTTTTTCACGCCAAACCAACACCAAGTATCTAATGTATTAGTCATCATCATCATCGTGTAATTTCATAGGACCGGAGACACGCATTTAAATTTATTCATCTGCAGCAGAGGAAAGAGTCAGCTTAAAGTTTCATTTTCTTTAGAAAAAATCAAATAAGTGACAGTTTTGACACATTTCAGTGTGAAGTGTAGCACTCTCTCAAATTCGCTGGGATTTCTTTACTTTGCTTGTATATCTATCTAAAAACAGTAACTTGATTCGAATGTAATTTTGTATTTAATGAAAAATCTCTCATAATCTCTCATAATTTAAGACGTAATGGATAAGAAAAAAAGGTTTAGGGATTTTCCAAGCTATTTTTTTATTGTAATTTGAACCCATAGTTCATTTTTATTCACCTGAATTATATTTCGTTCATTTGGTCTCTAAAAACTGCAACAATTCAAATAAGAATGCTTTCTCAAGCCTAAATGAAACTTTAATCCACATTTAATAATCTTGTTTGGATTAAATACATTTTTAAACTGTAGACAATATGTGAATTCAATTTAAAGCTGAGAATATTGAATTTATATTCTTTAAAAATAAACGCCATCCCTGTCGGTAGAATTTCTTTGAGTATCAAGTTATCTTGTTGATCATCATCAGCACCACCCTTTTCAAACGCCACCACATCCTCTTTTGAGATCACTAAAATGTGACATTGGTTCGGATGCCACTTGTATTAATTTATTTTTTATCAAGCTCACATTTCAAGCTTTTAGGAGTAATAATACTCAGATATAATTTCATTTCATATTATGCGGGATGCATGTGCATTTGATTGTATTTGTATTTAATCGTATTCATTTCATCATCTTTAACAAGAATTCAAAGAGATTTGAATGGCTTTGCTTCCTACAATGAGTGCACTTGAGCACGATTTCAATGCCGACAGAAGAAGTTAAAAAAACTTTTTAAGAAACAATCTATAGTTCTCATATTTAGCCAGTAATAATTCTAAATGCTGATTTAACCATTTAAAATAAAATAGTAACAAAAGAGCTGACACAAAACAGAATCATTACAACCACGCAAAACATATTTTAAATCGCCTAAAGGTAATTATGGAAAAGCCAGATATTAAAAATTCACCCATAATACTAATATTTTTGAATCCCTTAGCCTCCAGCAATAAGTTACATGCTACAAGTTATAGTTCCGAACACCTTGTAAATGTTGACAAGTGATGCGGTTCACATGAAAGCAAAAGTTAAATTTATATTTATGGACAGCTAAAAAAGATACGAATCAAATAATAAAGGGTAGGAGTTAAAAGTTCACACAGACAAACAAGCACGCTATTTATTATTTTTATTTAGCAAAATCTTCTTGCTGTGTGGCGTTTCATAATAAGAGTTATTATAGAACTTTAGCTCTCTATAGAATCCTATAGATCAACCACTTGTTAAATTGTAAAAGTTGCATTTTATTCTACATACTCACTTATTTCTTGGATTACATTTCATGATAGGTTCCACTTTAGTGTGGGAGTCAGAATGAAATGGATCGGGTAATTGAAAAATACCACACCATGAGATTTGCGTGTTTCTTATTACCACCAGTGTGAAAAATTCAAGTTACCATTTACAATTTAATATTATATATTTTCCTTGCATGGGAATCATTTAAGCCCCCTGATTAACTTTATAAAAAGGAAGCAATAATATTCAAGACTATGTAATATTAAATTTATTCAACTATTTCACCCTAAGAAGGTATCCCAATCAAAAATACCCTTCTTCCCTAATGGTTTTAGAAGACTAATCCGGAAACTCAAATGTCTGTACTATTATTATTACCTAAACTAATGGAAGGACTAAAGAGAACTATTAAAGTTGGTACTGGTCGTGTCATGGTACCCTTCTTAACTCGTATTAAAACCCGGTGTAAGGATATCCGATTTCCTACTCAAAGCGTGCGTGAGTGTTGTACTTCTATTATACGAAATGATGATGCCATACAGAGAGAAAAGATATTCTCTTGTAATAATATTATTATCCCAATTCATAATGTGCAAAGTATAAGTTACAAGAACGTTCAAACAAACTTTGTCACTGATTCCGCTCTGTTTAACTTAGCCCCATTATAGAATCTTCGAAGGAGCCAGCAGCAGGACCCATACTGATATTCATATATATACATACATGCATTAGTGTCAACTAACTTCCGGGATTTTAACGGTGGATGGATGGGTGAAGAAGTAATTTTTCAGAAGGACCTTTGCTTCCTTGTTGTTGGACCGTCTGTCAACAACTTTTACCCTTTCTCTCTATCTTTCCTTCTTTGTAACAAAACCAAGAAATTTCATACTCTCAGAGGAGAAAGCTTCTTCTGAGAGGTATTTCTTTTGCCCATGCCATTTCTAGCGTGTAGCATTTATACAAGGGAAAACAAACGTAAAGAATTTCAAAGAAGGTTCCTGGATGAATCCACACTCACGAAAGGACTAAAGGACACGACAGTTATACATTAAACAGAAGGGAGAGAGTAACCAAAAACCATTGGGCATAGTTTTTGGCCAAAAGCTTCAACTCACTTGGTAAGAGTCAGGCTACTTTTCTATTTTATTTCTCCTTTCACACCAAACACAAGGCTTGTCAGATATTGAAGACATCCAACATTTGGTTAATACTCCCATATTTCTCCTTTTGTTGTCAGTCCACAAGAAATTTTTCAACATTCACCCTCCCCCATCCATTCATCCCTTGTAATAATATTCTGTCTTCTTATCGTGTGGCAAAAAATTGCCGGACCATGACATGCATAATAGGCTATAGCCCATACAAACCAAAAATATAAAAACCTGATAGAATTATAAAAAAACATAGAAAAAATACACTACACATGATGATGATACGAAATAAGGACAGGTTGCTTTTTCATATGTTTAACATTATACTTTCTCCAGTACAATAAGGAAACTAGAAGCTATTTTATTATTGGTCTCTCGTCATGGTCCTGGTCCTCTCTTTCTTTTTGGTCTCCTATGACTGAACTTTGAACCCCTTGCAGTGTAATAATATCCCATTTTGATTTATGATCACCGTGAATAAACCTAACTAAAGCCATAATAATATATCGCTTTCTCCATGCACCAATTCTCTCTCTTCTCAATTTCACGTCCATTTTATGTACTTTTACTCTTCTTATTATATTTATTTTTCATACAAGTCTATAGCTCATTGATGCGTGTGTGTATACAACTAGAGCTCCTTTTATTCAAAGTAATAAAATAACTAAAGCATTTGAATTCACAAAACATAAATGGATTTCAAAAAACTTAAAAGCTTTAACGAGTATCTTATACCCTGTAATATTGATTATTTAAGAATATAAACATTTATTCTTGTCATCCATCAAGTAATGGTATTTTTGCATCCTGTGTATTATCATTATAATATTATTTTTTAAATTCATGCATTTTGTTATTTAAAAAAAAATTCATGCATTTTATTATTTTTTTTTTTGCTTTGCATAGTGTAAAACGAAGAGGTTACACGTGGTGGGATTGAATAAAGAGTAATTCACATATCCATTCTGAAAGAAAAGAAAAAAATCTCCAGTTTTCCAATCCAGACGTCCACCCACTTGTTTTTTAGATTAAATTTTTGTGTACACTCATAGTGTTTCTACTGTACATACATGCTCCTTATCGTGTATTATGAATGAACATAAAATTTTAATTACAAGTAGTAGTTAAAGTAGTAATATAGAAACTAACTAGTATTACTATTATTATTATTACTGTTAAATTACTAACCAATAACTTAACTTTGAGGTATAAGTAAAGTGCAAAAACCTAGAGTTCTTATTTTTTGTCATGGAAGAAATAACATTGAATTTAACAAAAGGAAAAAGGATGAAGGGTGTTGTAATTTATTACCTAAATCTAAACTTCAAAAGGTATAAATTATAAAGAGGACAGAGAGACTACTTGAAAGATACTAATTGGAAGATACAGATATGGCAAAGTCTAATTCAATTTTTTAAACGAGTTTTACAACGCAATTAACAAAGATTATTTGTTCCAATTCAACCAACTAAGAAACAACGCATAGTCAACAATGAATCTATAAGGTAAAATAATAAAATTGTAATAATAATGCATTTACATTGTGAAGGTATTTTGAATATTTATTTCTATTGATTGTATTACTTATTCTCTCTTACAAAGTTAATAACTTATCCATTATAGCTTCTAGAAGCCAAAAGATAATCCTATTCTCTCCTATCTTTTCTTCTTTGTGTCTTCTTATTTGTCCATCCATTTTCATTTGCATAAATTGGATAAGATAGGCCAATGCTAGTCCATTCACTCGAAACCCTTTCTATACATTGTATTCTTAAATACTTGTTGTTTAAGCCAAGTCAAAAGCAGAAAAGCTACTACTCATCTGTGCTTTTAGTTAAAGTAATAGTAAGAAGCACGAAGTAGTGTTGAGAGTTGAGTGTATCGTTTTGTACGTGTTTAGAATCATCTAATGATTTAGATAATTATTATTCAGCCAATGTTTATTAGCATATTAAGAGAACAAGAAGGATGAGTGAGTGAATGGTACAAATGTTGAATTGGAATTAGATGAGAAGTAAACGGAAATGAAATTGGTTTGGATGTAGTTCCAGAGGCCTCTCTTACCTTATCTCATTAGTATCTACTTATTGGATTCGATTGGATTACTTCTTACTCATTTCCATTACAATCCTTGTATCATGTTTAGAAATTACGTGTCCAAATGCTAATTAAAAAATGTATTTAAGATTTTATTCAAAGTTAAGATTAACTTATTTAGTATAGGCTGTTAGAGTTGGGAGATATAATAAAAGTCTAACGAAATTGGTGATGCTTAGAGTGGTTAAAAGTTATTAAATCAGCTTGTACTAAAATGTTCAAAATTCTCATATGATTCGGATGACTTTAAAAGTTTACCTAAATACAACAGTTGACATTTCTGTGCAGTACAGTGCAGTGGCTAATACCGACAATCTATATTTTGCAATTTCGGTTGCCAACATGCGGTATTAAAATATCATGAAAATTGAGCACGTATTTACTCTATTGACTGTCACCTGTACTTATGTTTTACCTGGTGATGTTTTTGTTGATGATGATGATGAGGATGTTTTAGAGTTAGTTAAGTTAGTACACTTTTATTTATTGTCGTTCGTGTGCATACGAAATGGGAACGGTGCTGCTAGTGGTTTTGTTCAATTTGAATTGTGGCATTGGCGTTGGCGGTGTTGATGGAGTTGACTGGAGGATTTATTGGTTTCATTTCATTTTATCTGGAAGTCATTCACGGTCTACAAATTATGCATGGATTTACTTTTACTTTTACAATTTACTGTACAGATAGATAGATAGATAGGTAGAGTACATAAGTGCAACACCTTTTGAGCCTGCGAAACCTTCTTTAACAAAAAAAATGTTTTTTTATAGCATAGTGGATAGAATTAAGCGTATGCAACTACTACTACTGAGGTCATAGGTAAATATCATATAGGCACATTATTATTATAAGAATGCATAGGGAATTTATGCTGGGAGAAGAGGAAGGATACATTTCAACTCTTTGGAAAAGAAGCACTTGCTCTTTTCTTCGATCTCTCTTTCCATGACAAGTTGATATATTGTGACCGGTTTCCCATTCAATTGCTTCTTTCACGGCAGACAACCAATTTCTTTCCCAACTCTGCCACCACACTGTATATTATAATATACTTGTAATAATAAGAATAATACGTTTTTCTAAATTATATTTATAGTACATTTTGCTTGGAACTTTGATGTTAAAGCAACATTCATGTTTCTTGGTGTTAGGAAGTAACCTCGGGAATAAATTGCTTACTCCTATTAGTGTTATGAATATACATAAGTATCAAATGGCATGAGGGAATATAGAAACTTACTTTTTAGCTTTGATGAACGAAGTTTGAAATACGCTTCTTTTTTATTTAAAAAAAGCATGTTTTGGTTTGTAATATTGTAATACATGCTTATGGTAATTTTGGCTAAAATTTAACTTTTGAAGTCTGGATTTTGGCGTACAAAGGGTAGTGAAATAACTTGT
>JAQGAA010003819.1:0-10326 GCA_034696425.1 Isotoma viridis
TATTTCATCATTTATTCCCACTCAGTAATATTGTAAAAGTAAGTTAAATTGCTTTAGTGTACAAAAGTCTGATTATTATTGCAATAATAATAATAATAATATCAAAAGTCCAAGCAAACTTCCTATCTAACTTGTTCTTTCTCGGCCAACCAACTCATAAATTATTCCCTTGAAAAGATGAAAGGTCTTACTTTATCGAGATATCCTCATTTCCTTTCTATATAATATTACAAAACCCCGTAAAATAATTGCTCCTCTTTGGAATATAACTTTTTGAGTCCATTTTTAGAATTAAAGGTCCATCATCATAACATAACCACATACTACATACCACCACCACCATTACACCCTTTTTCGTTTCAACTCTATGTATATAAAAGTTGACTTTGGTTTTGCCATTATTCTGCATCTTTTCATACACTATCATCCTCTGAGAAAAATGTTGAATGCGCTTTCTTTCTGCTGATTTATGTAATATGTGCATAAAAGCTACCATTATATCATAAAACCAGTCACTAGTGATGGTATTTGGTTGTAGTAGTGTCTCTGGTCTAGTGATGTTGGTGATGGTAAAAGTTATAAAGTTAAAAGACCAAGTCTTCTGCTAGAGACAACATAGAAAATCGTGTAAAATAATAGAAAAAGAGCACTTCAAGGGCTTTTTCTCTTTATGCTTTAAAGCATTATAAAAAAGTGTATAGAAAGAGAAGATTTTATATTGAAAGAGGTGTAACTAGGTATTACATCTAGGAGGAAAGAGCACTTTAGCTTTAAGATTAGTAGCTCATGAGAGATTTATGGGTAAACTTTGCAAATTCTTTCAGTCTAGTAGAAAAGAAATATGCGAAATTAGAATATTAGAATTTCGATTTACGAGCAGAGTTGTAGTTTGTTTGTAAAAGTTAAGTACCATCATAGCCAGCAGGCAGGTAGGGATATTGTGGTGGTGGTATGGGTATTTAGGTGAATGCAATTATTACTTACTTTTGTGTAAAAATAATAGAACTTGTTATACTGTGTATTTCATAGATCTACTGTAAAACTTCAGCTATAGGGTAAAGATTATCGTGGGATTTGTAATGTAAATTTTCAAGGTGAAGTCATTTTTCTAGAACAACAACCAGGTGGGTTCTCATCTCATATCTTGACCCAGTTTCGTTTTTTAGCCCTATATGCTTTTTTAAAATGTTGAAAATTGAAAAACAAATTCATGGAGAAATTTTGATTTTGAAAAATCTGTTATAAAAACTTGATTGTTTTCTATTCTGAAGTCATCATATTTACAGAAACTGGAAATTTCAGAAAAAACATGAAATATTAAAAGTATTTTGAAAAGCCGACAAAAGAAAAAAGCTAAGATAAAAATATAATCTTCATAAAGCTTCATTTTTCTAATGTGATTATCTCTGATGCAAAAAGAAAGAGGAAAGTCAGAAAGAATAACATTAGGATAAGACAGGTGACAGACAGGTGTGTCATATATGTTCTGGTGTCTCTTTTGCACAGGTACATATCGTATGTTCCGTGGGAAAAATAGATTCCTAGTTTGTTTGGAATAATAGTACTTGAGGTTTGAGGATATATTTATATGTATAGTAAAACAAGGAAAAAATTACATGGATGAATAGAAAGAAGCGGAGAGATGAGATGAGATGTTGTGTAAGGGTGACGATGGTCGTGATCGTGATCGGCTTTAGGGTAAAACAGCAGGATGGAAAGTATGGAAGGTTTACCTTAAAATTTAAAATAAAAGTTTCTGGAAATATTGGAGTTTTTCTGACTATGTTTTATATCTCAAGCTCTGAAAGGTTTTAATCAAACGTCCCAATCGTCACATCGCCATTCAATTTTTGGTCAAATTTGAGTCCAACCGTAGTCAATCAGAGCCAGAAAGGTGATGTGTTGGTACATTTAGATAAAAATATACGTAACTGGTAACATCAAAAGCGTCGAAATCAGTTTTGACCCTTCCTAACGTTACAAGCCAGTAGTGGTCAAACTGTATCCAGTAACTGTATCGGATAGCCACAACAAAGTGTATCATTAATTGAATTAATTTTGTAATTATTTAATAAAACTACTAGCACTTCATGGTCGTAATAATTGAACCCGATTCCACACTGGCAATAACAACATTCACCTCTCTGGGATAAAATACTTGGAATTCATTCTTTTCACTATTCGGTTTAACTCATGATGTGACAGCCGTTTCTCTCTTTGTTCAAAAACCTTAATTGACCCAGAGGGCCACAGGGTATACAAGTTAAAAACCTTTTATTAAACTAAAATCGTTATATCCTATATAAAAAATATTCACTAAGGGAATAATAATACTGATGATGTGGATATGATGGCGATGACATGGAAAAAAAAAGTAAAGTCGTCCTTTTCTCTTGAAAAACAGGGAGATTTCTATGTATTTGAAGTCATGTCAGAGACAGACGAAGGAGATTAGATGAGAAAGGCCGAGGACAACACAAGCGAGAGAGGAAATGAAATTTGCTCAAAGGTATTCTCTCTCTCTCTTCTTTCTCTCTCCGATATTCTGCTGTTCTCTTCTAATACCCGGGTAGTCCTACTACCTTATACCATAGGCCCTTGAAATAAGGAAAAAAAATAACGAATGTGTCCCTACACAACTTTTTGTCCTCAATGTTCTACACACAGTGATGATGATGATGGGGACTGTACTACTATACAACGTGTATATTCAATGAATTCATTTTCCCTTTTATCTCTTTAGAAAAATTGAGCACGTAAAAAAATTCATTTTGTTAAAGAAAATGAGTAAAGAGAAGATTCATTCAGGGAACAAAGTTTTAAGACTTTTTATACCGTTTACAAATCTTGTAATTGACTTTGATATTAATTAACGTTGTCTTAAAGTAAAACTTTATTCATTTTTTTTAAAACGAAAAGACAATCTTTATTTATAAGTTACCCGGATCCTTCTAAAACCGGGTAGAAGTACATTCCAAACAGAGCTTAAAACAGAACCGATTTCCTTAGACAATAAACTCATCCCAAATTTCTAAACAAACCAATCCGAACATAAAACACATGCAAATAAGTTGTGTAACCAAAAGAAAGCAAATGAAACTGAAAGGGAAGTTGAATTTCTGTATCAACATGAAAGTACACACACACCCCACACAACCAGTGGTGGTATGATGCTCTGTTATGCAGATTGATTCCAGGCTATGTTGATACTTCCTAGTGATTATGCATTACTTGTTCTATTATATATGTAGATTTATTTTTCTCCATAAAAAATACTGTGTATAAAAAAAGTGAAAAGAAAAAGTAAAAACTCCCCCTGCGGTTTCCATTGCAGTTTATGAAATTGTGTGAAGTTTTTTTTCTGACGATATGAAGATGAAGAGATGATGATAGAGAAATTTGTGACTACGAGATGAGATGAGTTCCCCCCTTGGGATTATTTAGGTGACCGTGTGTACCGCAACTATGAAAATCCGATTGTGTATGAAAAAATAAAAATTTGAGTGCATACAATACAACAATATTGTACACATAACACATTTATCGATATGCCATCAAGATATAATATTATAATGTATACATACCACTAAGGTAATGTAATAAAGCTGCATGGATTATTTACTTATATTGAAGTAGTACAACAGTAGTAAAAAGAAGAAAAAGTTTTTTTTTGAGTGAGACTTGAACCATCCGAGGATAAGATGATAGGATTAGGGATTATTTTTAGGGATTTCAGCATTTTGCGTTTTATTTGGGCTTTGTGCAATAAATAAAGGATTGGGGAATAATAGAAATCGAATTTTCTCAAGTAGTAGTGAGGTTTGAGTGTGGTATAAATTTCTGTTGGGGTATGAATATCAGTATGAATGCAAAGATGCAATGTATAAAATTTTGCGAGTTTGTTTAGGGTTTGTCCATTAAGCACGTGGAGTGAAATATTGTTTTTTGTCTTATGCTAGCTGAGTGGTAAAGGGTTCGAAGGTTATTTCTTCAAGCGTTTAAAGGGTCTTATTGGGCTGACCCTAGAATAATAAACATTACAAGCACCCTTAATTAAACGCTGCTGGTCATCCTAAGAACTCTCTCTCCTCTTCGTCATTCCATCCCCTTCAATCTCATATCAAGACCCCTGTCTACCCAAATCAACCAAAATTTACCAAAACTCTTACCCATTAATTAATAAACCATTTATTCCAATAAAGCCCTCTTAACTCACACACACTTTTACACACTGCAGGCACTTTCTCAACTTTATATGAAAATGTACACAAGCTTTGGCTCTCTCTAAATCTGAAAATTTCACCTCTGCTATAGACACATACACAATAATATGACCCCAAGGCAATATCCAAACCGAATTAAAACCCGTCATGTATATTAGGTGTGGCATGGCATTAACTTCTAATTTCAAGAGCATGCCCTACTACTACTACTGCTCGCTAAAGAATTCTTAAAATATTTCAATACACTAATAATTCATTTGTTAATATTATTAGTAACGGGTTAATCCTAATACAACGAAAATGATTAAGTAGTCTAATTCACTCCACCCGGTGTGTTAAATGGAATATAATATAATTACATAAATATAGAGACAATGGAATAGTAAGGAGTACACGCGTGTAGATGAATACATTATAGGCATTTTGTTTTGTTCTCTCTTCTGCTATTGTTGAATGAGTAGAGTGTGTTAAATCTACAAAACTATAAAACTATACACATTGTACCTATTTAGAATGCATAGAAGACAAGAACTAAAAGTTTAGAGAACTAGAACTAAAATAAAATGATGACTTGATTAACTTCCTTCCTTCTCTTTCTCTTCTCATCCATAAATAATTTATGACTCATTTTTATATTCCTCTTGTGTCTTCTTTCTTTTTTTCCTTAGGGTGCGGCATTCCGTTTTTTTATACTAAAAGAGATTTTCATTTTATTTCTGCTCTCATTTAAATCTTCAGAGTTATTTATTGTGTTTTACTTCGGCTACGCACAAATGAATTCAAATATTTCAAAACTTTTAGTTTGTTATTTTTATTTTTAAATTAAATAAAAATTCAAGTATTTTCTCAAATTTTTCAAAAATTTAGTCAAACAGCTTAGGAAAAAGTCAGTTATTCTTATAAACCCTGGAACCTTTGAGTTCAAAACATTTTGCTTTGTTTTTAGTAACCTTTGTTCTACCTTGCGTAACATTTCACTTTGTAAAATTCTTACTAAAAGAAATAATTTTAAAATAGAAATTTGCTTACACTACTGACTCTCATTGATCTTTATACTACTTAGTCTTTGGTCTATTCATTATAATCAGTAGTATGACTTCGTTACTTGGACTATTTTTCTGTGATTTTAATAATATTTCAGAATATACGTACCTACATATTATTAGCCTTCTCTTTGACACTCATCAACACAATCCTCTATAGTATCATTACGTGTTTCAAAGTTAATAATAAAACATTCTAGGTCTGTGTATAGGCATCTCTCTTAAGAAGTTGTGTGAATGTCACTTATATAGCACAGAAATATTCCCGAGTTGACGGAAGTTAATGAGAGAGACTTTTGAACAAGAAACTTCAAGAAGGAATGTTTTATGACATACATGATGATGAAGATGATGACTTATTATTATACCTACGTACTATATAACATGGAATATATTATTGTACAATGAATTTCAAAAATTAACATGAATAATATGAATTTCTTATTCATTTCATATCATCCATGATGTCACACAAAAGTGTCACAGTGTCACAGAGAGAACTACACTCTACTACAATCCCTGTTACGACTTCGACATACTTATACAATGCTATACATATATAATAGAACGCTTCGCACTTTGACTTTTTATGCAGTTGCATGTCAGACCTGCTGATCATGATGATAATAACATGACAACTTCGGTTTTGGCCTCGTGTCATCTACTTATGGACTAGTTTTAAGTCAAGGCTGTGCGTAATTCTTGTGTTTTACTGTTACACAAAGACGTTAATCTTTTCCACTCGTTATGTTTATCCTTCAAGTAAGTATAAGTCTATATATACCAGGTACACTGTGTCTGTGTGTGTATCGATAATAACATTTTACATCGTTATCTCTTTCTGGTTCAAATACCGTAGAAAATGTCGTTTAAGATAATTGAGATAATATAATAATGTGATTTCATTCAGATGTCAGATGATGATACATAGGAGCCAGAAAAGAATGGAAGATGCTTGTGGTGTGGGTATAGATATATAGAGATTGTAAAATTAAGACAGTAAGTGATGCATTCATATAGTAAGATAGGTAAGGAGATATAGTTGTACATAATAATAGATAATTGTAAGTGACTGGATATCAATTGTAAAAAGAAGTTAGAAAGATTTTCGTGTCAAGGTTGCTCCGATTTTTTGGCACCCGGTTCCAAATTTTTTTTTGTTTTAATTCTTTGGTAAAGTCGGTTTACCCTGAATGAGTTGGGAATTGGTGTGTGTGTGTAGGTAGTAGTATTATATGCTGTTTTTGAGAAAGTATGTGTAGGTAGTAAGGTAGTTTTAGTAGTAGAGATTAAGATTGTTTGGTTTGGTTAGGGTGTAGTGGGCTTGGTATATGGATGAGAGAGTATGAATGTATGAGATAATATGTGAAAGAGACGAAGAAGATGTAGATTACTTTTACATTATTATCATTGTCTAAAAGCAAATCCACAAGGATCAACAACATGCTTTCTCGGCTCTCTGTGAGAAAAAATAATAATGGCAAAATGTATTTATGACTATAGACTTAGAGAGACTAAAGGAAATAGTTGTGTGGGGGTTCGAGGGAAGGGTTTTAGGAGTTTGGGTTGGGTTTTAAGTTGGAAATGAGATTTTTATGATAATTTTTATGAAAATTTCCAAAATTAGTACCTAATTTTACGTTTTAAGTGAGTGCTATATAATGCATCTTGTCAATAGTGTGATGCTGTTTAATAAATGATTCAATTATAACGAGTAACAAAAGTTGTACAATCAGAATTAGAACTAGTTTTTTATTCAGAAATATTATTATTTATATCAACAAAAGGATTATCAGTATTTTCACTATCTAACAATAACCAAGTACTTAGCTGGCCGATATATTTTCGAAACATTGAATCTATTCTGCAGCGTTCACATTCACTAAAGTATTTTTCATTTAAATCAATATCATGATTATGACTATGTAGATTTTTAATGTGGAAGGAAGTGTTGAGATGAGCTTTTAAATCGTTTAAAGTAGAGAAGCCCTTTGCCTTCGAATGGCGCTGACAGGCTCGAATTAAACAGTTGTATCTCATTGGTTGAAATTGAACATTTAGCGTCATTGCCCTTTCAAGTTGATTGTCTGACTTGTCCGATCCGGCCATGTTGAATAATGACACCAAAGCTTGGGGTTTTTCTGGACTTTCTAAAATAAAATAAAATAAAATAAATTTATAACTTAATGTATTGACTTAGAAAGTCCATATTATTACAGACGTCATAATTTTCAGTCGTTCAGTATCTCATTCAATAACCTTCTCAAACAGAATAGTTAATTTTGCTAATATTGATAATAAATTCTTGCAAATCAATTTTAATGTCTTTATATAATTATTTCAAAATGAATTACCTTTTTGAAGAAGTATTTTCTCGTCTTCCTTTAGTACACACGGTAGAGCCAAGACCAAGATGATTCAAAGCAAACCTTATAAGCTTGAAAGTATCTCCAACTTGATTTCTGTATTTCCAATTTATTGAATTTAAATAGGTTTTGTTGAAAAAATAAAATTTAATAGAATTATAAATCTAGAGTTGGCCAGTTAACAAGAAATGTTGATATGTTGATTCCTCCTCTGTCACTGAAATTGATCTGACTTGCTTACAGATTCAGTTTCTGTCTTATTCAGCCTGAACCAGGATATAATTCTGTAGAGCCGTATACTAAATAAGCAGAAAAGTTTTCACAAATGACAACCCTTTTCAGGCTGAATTCCTTCTCTTATAAAAGTCAATTCATTTTTATCCTAGCCTTGTATTCTTCAGCGAGTTACTTAAATATTATATTGGTACCTCTGTGATTGAAGCTGACAGTATTTATTTTTGGTCCCTTCATCGACTGGACAGTCAAAGGGTCATCGTAAAATTGTCATTTTGCACAGAGGATATATTATACATTACGAAACAAATTTAGAAGCCGGATGCTGGCTGCCTTCAACTTATATCAGTTTTCCAAAATATTGAATTCCAAACTATATTTTTAAAGAAATATCAAACCCAAACAAACTAAATTGTTCCCTTAACTCATTTATATTATATTACGTGAATGGTATGTTGTTTCAGCATCAACACTACAGACCCAAGTTAGTTGTAGTGATTAAGGTATTTTATCATTGTCTTTTGGCTCGAACAGATAATGCTTTTAGTCTTAAAGATTTACTTTTAACTATAAGGAATGAAGGAAAAGTCGTCTGACACACATGACATGCTTCATGCTATAATGCTTCTTTTATAAACAACATTAGAACAAAAATAAGAAATACTTTTGCAATATACCATCCATAGGGATTATAATCAATCCTCTTTGTATTAAAACCATATAATAATATCCTTATACAAGTACATACCTAACTCTTATGCCAAAAGTAGCCAAAGATGTTTGAAATACTTAAAAACTTTTATGTACACTATATCTCATATAATAATATCACACATTCACAATAGGTTTTCCCTATAGTACATATTATTTCGGATAATATCATCGACAATAGATTATAGTTTAAACTTAAAATAAAAAACAATTTCAAAACCCAAACCTATTCAAATACTTATACAAAATACAATAGGTTGGATTCCCGAGCCAAAAAATTCTTTTTATTTTTTCTACACTTTTCTTCTCTCTGATCGTTTTCAAGGAATTTCTTTAAGAAGTCTCAGTCTGTGGATGCGTTTTAAAGCTCTGATAAGATTATATGTATGTAAAACATTTGATACGGATTTGCAAACAAAGTTTTAATATTACCTATAGTATGTATATTTTTTGTATTATTTGAATATGTATCTATCTGCCCACAGTTGTTTTGTATTTAAATTGTTCTATTGTTCTTTGGTTGATAAGAAGTTTTAAGAAAGAGAGACATTTTCCTGCACTTTTGAACACTTTTTGATAAGGTTCACAAAAAATCTCTGAGAAGGATTAGATTTATATAAATTATTGCTTTGTTTTTTGGCCAATGGTGTGTCTATAGAGTTTTTTGTACTGAGATTGATATCCGATGATTAAAATAAAGTTTTGTTCAGAAATAATGCTCTTAGGTTGTGATGATTTTTGAGAATTTTTTTGGTAAAAACTAATTAAACCCTAAGGGGTGATACTAATAAGTTTTCTTGTCATGTAACTAGTTAAAAGTCTTAATTTGTTTTAATACAAGGTTATCTTATTTCTTTTTTATCCAAATTCCTTGACACAGACTAGCCGGTTGGGGGATTTGTGATCTAATAGAATGACATAGAACATTAAATAAAATGCCTAAAAGATTTGTCATTCACACATGGTATATAGATCTTTTTCAGATTTCCATTGTATGAATTTACATTATTTGGCTACAGACAAGAAAAATAAATTGTCGAAATGAATATTTCTTTTCCCCGATCCGACGGAGCAATGATCTTGTTGTTGTCGGAGTGCATGAACTTATGTAAAATGTTATACACCGTTAACATTTTATTCTCAAATGTCCTATCCTATATCGTGTATCGTTGTCACATTAAGAACTAAAAAATAGTTATTATTATATTATTTCTCTTAAACTTTTTTCATTCTTCTGTTTTACTTCTTCATAAAAAAGACTAGACACAACGGGTCATCTACATCTCGCTTTTCTTTCAAGATTTAAATCTCTTCTAGTAATAATAATACCATATGCAAATTATATAAATTCCATGAGATATAATCGAAAAATGTTGGTAACATCAGAGAGAGAAGAGAAATCCTTGTTGTATGTACAGAGAAGAATTTAAATGAAAAACGTTCCATGTGTTGTGTTATGTGTTATGCAAGCTGGAATTATGGTTGGGGTTTTTGTTTGTTATCTTGTACACAAGCTCTCAAGATTAAATTAAAATTATTAGAATTTCCTAATATCAAATTTGGAATGCTTCGCCAAATAAAACATCATGTGTATTATTAAAATCATTCTTGCGTTTTGAATCTACAAAGAATTTATACATTATGTTTATTATTATTATTACAAGGTTTAACTTAGTTTGCATGCGGTGTCCTTTGACCTCCATTGTAATCTGATATATTATAGCGTCGCGCATCCGGTGTGGGTTTTTA
>JAQGAA010003820.1:0-10326 GCA_034696425.1 Isotoma viridis
AAGTCACGTTATGACTGCTGCACATTGTCTCCACAGGTTGATCAAGTTTAATTAGAGCAATGTTATTGTCCATCTTGCTTTGTTCGTGGAATCTCTTGTGGAAAATGATTTTGGATGCTTTGCGTTCCACATAGTAATCATTAAAAGTATCATTTTCAGAGCTCTTGGAAAAACCAATACGGATTTGCAATCGAGCTACATCCTTTGAGTTGAATCTTTTGAAATGCATAAAATAAATCATTAAATCTTTATTTGCAGTTTTTCTCATACTCAGAATAAATATTAGTAAAAACTTGTAAAAGCTTGCTATTAAATATCTTGTTAAGTTTCTCACCTGTGGAGACAATGTGCAGCAGTCATAACGTGACTTTCTGTAATCAATGAGCCACTGCAAGTAGGACCGGTTTTTGCTCGGGTTTGAATAGTTGCCTGAAATACACCAAAAAATAAATAACAGTTTAATAAAAATATAATTCTGCAGTGTAGTGTAGTAAAGTCATATTTTGACATGCAATGCTTAAAGGTCATATAAATAAAGAAATACAGGTTATGGTTTTACATACCAACCAAGGATAATCATCAAAGACAGGCCAAGTTCTATAGGTAGATGTACTAGGGCATGCTTGACTTGGTGGTTGTTGTTCAAGTACTTGCTCTATCTCTGGTGTAACCAACTCTGGTTCTGATACAGGTGTTTCGTCAACGACTTCTCCTAGTAATTCCTTTCGTGGGGGAAGAGTTGTCACAGGAAGAGATTCCTCTAGTACTGTGGAGTCTGTAGTCTCAGGAATCGCTTCGGGTATAGCAGATTCAAGTAAAGTATTTTCAGACAAATTATCTTCAGGAATGTTTCCAACGGGAGCTGATGTTTCTGGTAATGCAGCTTCTGATGGAGAAGTTTCGGGTAATGCAAGTTCAGGTAGTGGGGCTTCAGTGGGAGAAATTTCAGGAACTGATGCCGCAAGTTCTGCAATCGGTTCTGATTCAGGCTCAGCTTCAGGTTCTGCTGCGGGTTCTTCAATAATAACAGCTATTGGTCGAGTTGTTGTAACGGATTCGACAACTTCGAATTCTACTACGGGAGCGGGTGGAAGTTTCGCGTTAAAGTTGTCCACAACTAAAACATCATCCTCGATAACATTTGGTGATTGAGTTGTTTGACCGACTTCGTCACTCAAAATGTTTGGAAGGGAAGTAGTTGCTGCGGGAGCATCATCTAAACGATCAGGTTCTTGAGTTGTGGTATATAACTCCAGCTCATCTAAGTCTGATCTGAGATTGAATTGAATTCTATCTCTGGCACAGCATACAACTCGGTTGCTAATTTCTAAGAATTTCAGAATAGAAAATAATAAAATAAAATTTCCTTCTTTGTTTTCTGGGGTTAAAATTTAATTTATTTCAAGTAGAAATCTTACCAGTATTATTTTGATTTGTATCAACATTTCCGTCCAGGGAATTTTGTGAAGAACAGATATCAACATATTGAGAATATGTCAAAGCCAACCCAGTGTTACGGACTTCCCCATTATCTGTGAATAAAATTGGATGACATCTAATCAAAGTAACACATTCTCCAGGTTCCCTATCTGCTGTTAGACATTCTGCTTTTTCTTCAGGTTCATCACCCAAAGGCTGTTCGTCTTCTTCGTTAGCGTATTGAGCTAAAATAAAAATTCAAATTCAAAAGTATACTTTAAAATGTCAAGAATGTCAAAGATAAATGGTATACATTATTAATTAATTACCATCAACGATAATAGAATCCTTATTAGTATTCCATCTTTTAGCCTGCGAGGTATTAACAAATACTATTACTAAAAGACAAACGACCCCAAATGGTAACCCTGATTTGAGTCCCATTTTGGTATGATTCTTTGGTAACTAACAATACTCAGGGGACCCCACAAGCCAAGATGATGTTTACGGATGGACGATGAAAGTCAAACTAGGAAGTCTACTTTGCGAATTTATTTTCCTTCTCTTGGTCAGATAGTCAGAGATCATCATCATCATCACTACTATCAAGATTATCATCATCATCATCATCATAGTTCGTCTCATCTTCAGTCAAACCTTTTTACTCATGAATTTAATCTTAAGACATTCTCTCTAAATCTCTAGACGAATACACTTACTTGTACAAGTTTCGATTAGCAATATGAAAATATTTTACGACAGGTTCAGTTGCTCAAGTCAGATATCAGATGAAAGAACCCGGTTCATTTCTTGTACTTATTGTCAATCAGTCATGACGAATTGATGTGCATAGTCATAAAATAAAAGTGAATGCCGCAGGTTTTGTCCTATTGTGTACGTAAGTGCCGTAATTTCCAAAGCAAAAACCATGGACTTTGGTTAACTAAATGATTTTAAATTTACGATGCTACAGCTAACAGGAATATGAGATAACATCGTCTTCATTTCTCATCTCTGAGGTCTAAAGCTTTGAACAAAACACTAAAAGCAGTTCGGCATTGTTACAATATTATAAAACGAACAAGCTGTCGAAGCTGTGACTTTTGCAACTGTTTACAGTATGAGCTTACAATCTTATTTACAATACCTGGAATTTATGCATATTTTGCAATAACACTATGAAGCTCTAACAAGCCACCGATACATAATTGCCAATTGCAAATGAATCAAAACGAAAAAAAACATTTAAGATTGCAGATTGAGCATAATGTAATAGCAATATGTAATGGTATTCCACTCGGAGGGATAAAAATTGTATTTTTAATTAGCCAACTTGTGTACCTGAGCTTAGTACAGTAAATAAGATGTGATATTAGTTTGATAATAATAAGGAAGGAGTGGGTATCCGAGGGGGGTCTGTTTTTGCCAACCGTTCGGTTCAGCGAGATCAAGATTGGGTTAACGACCTGAATTCTGGTGGTGGATGAATACGATGCTGATTGATCAAATATCCCTATGGATTTGATTTTGCATTGGATTATAAGTTAAGAGTGGATTGGATTTAATAATATTATCAAAAGCAAGCTTTAAGAGCACATGAAGAATGCAATATTATATTTTGTAATCTTGTAAGTTGTAAGTAGCAAATGAATGCAATGCGAATACACTTAGCCATGGGCACTATTAATGGGCAGCTCGTTTTTTATTTGGTTACAGGCAGGTTGATCAAATTAACTGGTTGAGTCACTCAACCCTTTCTCTGTTTGAGCTTTTAATAAAAATGCATAAGGAAAATAATGAGAGGGTGCTTTTTCAAGCTTTTGGGAAAAAAATTGGATTATCTCTTTAACTAATAAGCATTATTTTTCAGAGGGGTGGGATGAATGGTGGAGTTTAGTGAAGTTGCAGTAACAGTTTATTTGTAAAGTCGGTTGTACTAGGAAAAATTCATTTAGTCATAAAAATGTATATAGCATGTAAATATTGTAATGCTGAATATGAATTCGAGCAAAAATCGAGCAAATTTGCTTGATTCGAAAAAAAAGCAACAAAAGCATTATTATCATGGTTTCTAGGGGAGAACTTCAGTACGTTGGTATGCGAGATTTCTCGACAGGCATTTGAGAGCGACACAAGTCCAGAAATCCTGATATGAATCTACGCTTGCTGGTTCCATCTTTACCAAAGCCAATCAAGAGTGGCTTTGAAACATACTGAAAATATTGAACCTTACTTCCTAAGTCCTAAGGTTACATAATGGATCTCAAACTGCTCTTCATGGTATTTTTAACAACGACATATTGTCATTGCTCGATGGCAGTCCAACAAGAATATGCGACAGAATTTCGTGGACGCCGTGTACAAATGGATCTTCCTTGGGATGAACCTGATGAGCAAAACGATCATGATTCTAAGTTTGCTGGGGTCATGCAAGAACGGGCAGAAAGAGATTCCGAAAATACGAGAGAAATTCATGGAGGAAATGAACTAGTGGATCTTCCTTGGCTTGAGTATGATCTTGCTGGGGCCCTTCAAAGACGGCCAGGAAGAGATTCTACTGGGAATGATGATAACACAACTGTAGATCCAAATGCTCCAAAACCTGTAGGAGTAAGTATGAACGCAGGCCCCTTAAATACCTCAGATATGCCTCTCGGTGCCCAACTAAACCTCAAAGGGAAATATCAAACTGAACCTGAAGATACTCCAGCCAAATATGGTGACCGCTGCACTCCTACAAGTGCAATAGAGGATGACTACTGCGAAAGAGCTGAGTACCCTAATAAAGGTAGAATGATTTGCGAAAGAAAGGATGGTCCAGGAGATCCCTATCAATGCGCTTGCAAATACGGTCGGTTAGGAGAAGATCAATGGAAAAAACTGAGGTATGATGCCAAAAAGGACATTTGTGTGAGTCCATCAGGAGGGCTTTGCTACGTGAAATTCCCAACCGGTAAACGAGATACCTCGGGTAGCCATCTCTATACGGTTAATATAACTGAAGCACATGAACAGTGCGATGACGACGAAGCTTGGAATAGCACAAAGAGAACGCTACTTTGTGCCCACGCGCATCCTAGACGGTTCTCATCTTATAATCAGTACAGCTACTACTGTTTAAAAAAAGAGGACCGTGCACCAAATATTCATGAGAAACATGATCATGGTAATCATCTCAGGTCATACAATACTTTGATAGCCATGTGCCACTTGATAATTACACTCTTTTCGATTTTACACTTATCATAATTATAATTCTCACTAAAATGGTTTAGTATTTTAAGTACTATGTCCATATTTTGTACGAGATTAATTGGAATAAATCTTTTGGAATCTTAAAGTTTCAGGAATTAATGATTTCTTTCGAACTCGAACAGAGTCATATCATTTAATTTATACCTAAATCTAACTGTGAGCTATTAAACATGCAGGTTAAAACTAAACAATGTAGTATTAAAATTAAAATTATATAGTTTTCTTTAAAAAAAAAAGAATTTATTCATCTAATAATGCGAACTTGATTCATTTACTCACTCTACAAGTTACCACGAGCAAGATTATAAATAAACTTATAAATAAATAAGCTTATAAATAAACACAACCTGGCAATACATTTATCCCTTCATAGTAAACAGGCTAATTGCTAAGAGCATAATGACATACATTGATGGATAAGGGAATTAATGGTCTAATATCCCACTCAATCTATTAATCCATACCTTTTCCCTTTTGTTGAGGTTTGTATTGCATGTGTTTAGCCTTTCAATTACAACAAGATTTAATCCTGGAAATCCCTAGTTGGGTATTTTCTGTTGCGTACTTTCGGTTTGATTTCTCATTTTATTCTGGTATTAAGTATATTATTAACTCAATCTTCTACCTAAGCCCAAATGCCAACTCTAAGTATTCTGTGTTTTTAACTCTAGTAAAGTTTAATCTTCTATGAAATTTCATGTTCACAATGCACACATTCCTCGAATACCTACTTATGAATTCACAATAAAGGGAATCATCGTTAGGTAGGAAGTACTGAATTGTGGGTTGTATACTAAAAATTTTAAATGCATTTTAGCTCAGAACTAGAGGCATACATAACTTTTAAATGCCTGTTTGCTTTACTCACTTTATATTCATTTGTATCAGTGGTTAGTATTAGTGGTAGCGGTGGTACATTTTTCATTCAGAATTCACATCAGAAGAGAGAAAGCACAAAGATAGAGAAAGTTGAGAAAGCAAAGCTTCCATCTATACACAAATACCTACTTGAAAGGGGGGAGCCCAAAAGTATTAATGGTTTAACTTGAGAGCCCTTTGTATTCTGGTCTGGACTAAACCTCAGTACGCGTCGTTTGAAGTCCGGTTAGACTGTTCGGCGACTAGAAGAAAGCTTTCTAAAGTACCATACTGGTATTATCAATGGGAAGGAACACTAAATTCAAAGTCAAAGCGTTGGAGAGAATATTATACCACTAAGCGAGCTTTTGTCCAGTCCACCTTCACAGGCAAAAAGAGCTTAAAAGGACAGTAATAATAGTGTGTCCGACTCTGTCTAGCACCCGTGTAAAATAACTTCCTTGCATTTTGTAAATTGATCGCAAAAGTATGGATAATATATATGATGGTCTCATATAAACCATTTTAAGCAATTAAAATTCATATTTTTATACAAACACAATTTTTTACCTGGACGCTTTCTTTGAGGCAAACTTTCGTAACCTAAAAATCTGAAAATAATTAAGAATAGCATTTTTTTAATCCGAGGGTATTCAGGAATTAAAAAAGAATGAAATCACTGACCCTTTTTGGGAATTTCTAAGAGACATGGAGCAGAATCAGTGTTTTTAATTGCAGGTCACCAGAAATATTTCAATGCAAGGCTCTTCCCCAGAAGCCTCAAGGGCTTTTAGCATCTCTCCAGTCCAGATATAATTTTTCCACTATGAATCGACTCAATTGGTCTTTCCGCATAATGAAATGCTCGGTTTACCGTTTTATTCATGGGGTAACCATTATATCGTCTGATTTATTTCGGTTTTATTGCATTTATACGAGACTCGAGACTCCAGTGCATTTCTATTACTCATTCAGTTCCTCCTTACTCCTTATATAAGACAAGTACTATAATATTATTATTATTATTATCATATAGTGTATGGATGTTTCATTACTCCACAATGCAAAAGGTACCCCCACAACCACATCCACTACAGTTTATATATTATGCTCTTCTCATACTAAAGCTTTGGATTAGGCTTTATTTGATATTATCTCTATATGAAGAAAATGAGGATATAAAAGGTTCTTGGATTAGAATGGCCATTCATGGCAGACAGTATTACTTGTGTTTTTGTTCAAAGTTCCTGTTCCTCTTGTGGAAATCGGAGCACTTGAGTGAAATCTTGTCCAGAGCTTGGATAATGTGCTGTTTGAGTCGTACTTCATGACATTTTATCCCTCGTAAAAAATAAATACCGTAATTGACTCACTGTTTTGTAATATAACAAAAGCCTCTTTCAACTAGAATAAAGCAAAGCCATAAGTTTGGTTTACAAAAGGCATTTCAGCATTTAGACGATGTATTGTATTCCATTGACTATTGTATTATTGTGTAATACTAACTATATATGACTCTATAATGTATGAATGTATCTGGTGTGGGTTGTACGAACAAAGATTTGATAACCTTTTGCAAAATCCTATTGTGCAATTTCAATCAAAGAGAAATATCTTGATCGTATACTTACTTAAGCCCTTTATAGGCTTTCACTTCATTTTCATAGGGTTTTCGCTCTTTTTGCAAAAATACGGAGCCAATAATCTTCCCAAACGATTCAAGTATAAAATTTATGACTTTAAGAACAATCAACTTGAATTGATACCCTTGCAAATTTTACAACCACTACTACTCCCAACCTTCCCTAATCAATCTCATTTCCTATATGGCAAACATTAAACTTTCAAAAAAATACCCCGATTGCAAAAAAATCAATGAACACGATTCAAAAATATAAAATGCTTTTGAATAACACTTTTTTAATCCGTTTTTTCTTTTACCCACCAACATAATAATGATTATCTTCTGAAAACGACTAAAAAGAAAACATTTCCAAGAGCCACGAGAGGTCAAAGTTGAATTGAAATTTGTCTCCGACATCTCTAAAACTCTTTGAAATTCTTTCTTTCACACATGTAAGACTCTGTAGTTGTGTAGTATGTATATGTACTTTTACAATTACTTATTTACTATTTAATACCTTTATGCTAATTAATAATTACGAACGACTTAATTTAACTTAACTCTAGCGTCGTACTTACTTAATTACTTACTTATACTTACGCACAGCAGTAGGGAAGGCACATTCACTTAACAATAATGTTTATTTTATTAAAAACATCGAATTGAATATTTTATACAATATATACGGAATAACACTTCTTGAGATGAGAAAAGATTAAAACATTTATATAGAATGGAGTTATCTGACCCAATACAATAATAAACTGTTTTATTATTATTATTATTATTAAATAACATACAGAATTACAAAGCTTGAACTTAAAAATAAAATTAAGTCGACTATTCTTCTTTCTATTTTAATGGTAATAAGTAATATAACAGTTTAACAATGATAAAGATTATATCATAAGTAATCAAGCAAATCAATCACTGATTCGTAATAATATAATATTATCAGAGTCCGCAGTGTAGTAGCAAATAATAAATGAAACTTTTTTTTTGACATGTAGACGACAATTATGAGTAAACAGTCAATACGTTTTTTTGAAGTTTTTTTACAGTATTAATTATTATATTAAAAGTGTAATAGATATTCCACCCTTTGTTATAAGAGCTCTGTTTAAAAATTTTGTTTGATAAAACACACTGACCTCTTTCTTCAATGATTTTTTTAAACTTTGAATAAGAGTCAAGTTTCTTCAGTACCAATATAATAATATCAATAATACACAATTATTAAAGTTAAGATTAATTGAATAGTTTACAACATCTCAGATTCAACAGCCGGAGTGGTCAATTTACTGGGAGGTTTATTATTCACATTGTTATTTTCCTTTGATGCTTGCTTGTAGTTCATTGGACCGTAAGAATATAATTGACGATAATCTTCATCAGCGTAGTCCATATCGGTAGTCGTGGGTCGATAGGGCTGCAAGGATTTAATATTTTTTAATGTTATAATATAGTACGAAGGATTAGTATTAAAGTTATCATTGGATCGAACACATAATTTTTTAAGTGTGGGTTTTTTTTTTAAATTTATACATTTACATGATACACAATTAGTTCATTACACAATTAATTAACAACAATTATATAACTATTGGTGAAGGTAACTAATAATTATTATTAGGTATATGTGTGGTTAAATAATAATAATAATTACCACACTGATTATCTAATTAACACAATAAAAAAATTTCAGTCTAAAATCATTGTAACTTTGTGAGTAATATCATCATTATTTATGAGATTATTTCAATTAAAAATTCAAAAGCTCTATATATCTTTTTTTCTTAATTACTAATAAATCTATCAAACATTTATTTTACAGTGCGACAAGAACAAACTATAACACCGACACGTTTTATAAACGGTATTGATGATGGTACAAACAGGTTGAATATTTACAAAAGGAATATTTATAAACAAATTAATACAAAATAAAACAAACGTTATAAGCAGTTTTTTTTCACACACTCGGATTATTAAATCTTATGCCACTATCACACCATTATCATGTCATGGGTATAATCTTACACAAACCCGTATCAATTAGTAAACCATGTTAAAAATTTATCATACGTTTCATCATACACATTCATTAACATTTAAATCTAAAGGGTTTTCTAGTTCGTTATACTAAAGTTTAATCGTAAAATTAGTTAAAGTAGGTAATATCTTTGGTTACAACTTTTGTAAGTTTCATTATGAATTATCAATGCGGACAATCTCTTATTAAGTCTGGAGTTTCTACTGCTCTAGTATCTTCGCCACAGTTTATAAGATGATGATAAAAATGTGGGTCAGTATATTCATCTTGATCAAAGCTATTATAAAAGGGTATCCCTATGTCAAACATTTATCTCGTTTCCTCTTATGATAGGGAAAGCTGCACCGGGATTGATAATAGGGATTGGGATTTGTTGATGATGACCTCCCACACTACCATTTGAGTTTCCAGTCCCACGACCACTACTGCTACTACTTGTGGTTCCTCCGTTAGGGAGGTAGCCATTGGATTGGTGATGATGCTGTTGGGCAAGGGGATGATGGGGGTGGGCATTGTTACCTGTAACAATATGTCCATTACTAATATTTCCCCCCATAGTACTTCTCCCGTTTTGTGGGTGGCCGTAAATGAGATCAGCATGCCAAATGCCCGGGCCTCCTCCCCCTATGTTATTTCGACGGTTTGAGGAATTTCCAGTAATGTCCATTGTAATATCTGCTGGGACTTTGTAACCACCACCGTTACCATTTCCAGGAGGACCAGGTTGTCTTCCCCGTCGATTTAGAGATGAGAAAATCAGATCTGCTTGATGATTCGAGGGGAAGGTACGATGCGTGGTGGCATATTGTTGCTGTAGTTGTTGCTGACTTTGGCCCTGATTGTGAGGTGCAACTGCAAGCTGCTGAAGCTGATGGTGGTGACTGAGGTGATTACCCAAAGTGTGGCTTTGATGAGAGAGCAGATTGGGATTTTGATGATTGTTGTGATATTGAAGGGAGAGTGGGGTCAGCAAGGTCTGTGGTTAATTTACAAATATTTACAAAGAAACCCGAGATTAGTGCATGGTTAATTTACATTAGAAAGAGAGTCAATTAGATAGATTATATATGGGTGAAGGGAGATGAGGGAGAAAGCAAAGCGTAAATTGTGTACAAAA